>CABHPQ010002046.1:24431-52713 GCA_902168405.1 Peromyscus aztecus
CACACCACACCACACCACACCACACCACACCACACCACACCACACCACACACCACACACCAAGAGCAATAGACACATGACCTTCAACCTAATATAATGCACTCTGTTCAGGTCACATACACAGAAGCCACTGGCAAATTGAAGTTTGAATGGCTCATAGATAGCATAGATAGGGTAGTTGTTTTGGGATTACAAGATGATTAGGACGCTGTTTCCCAAGAGGAAGCATTCATTATATCAGCCTGAGATCCAAGGAGATGAAAGTGGAAGTCACCTGTCTCACGATTACTTGAAATGTCTGGGAGGGGACGGCACCTGTCACTTCAAATGTAGATGAATGAATCTTGCATTCTCTGTTTGACAGTGTTAACTACCACTTCTGTAGACGTCCTAGAGTATCCAATAATTACCAATCCCAAAGCACTCCAGAAGTGTATGGCTGATGAGAACTGGTGTATAATATCCCATCCATCTTGATTCTCGGGTAGGTTTGCTCTCAGAAAAGTGTTTCAAACTGTCAAATGATACTAAACTTCAGTTTCCTGCTAGTAGTTACCTTCCACTGGCCACCCTTCCCCTTCATCATTTCCTCATTACTGTACCTCCTTTTCTATCCAATGAATTATTCAAACTTAAATCATCATCCCAGGCTCTGCCTTTAAGAAACACAAACTGGGAATCCCACCTTTGTGGCTGCCTTTGAAACTGGCTAATGTAATCACAGCTAAATACCAGCAGATGGCGACACATGCACGCACAAAGAGCTCTCCATGGCCTTCCTGCCTGCTCATACCCAGGCTGCAAATCACAACAGAAACCCTAAAACTATATTCAGATCATGCCACAGATCTCCTTTTCCCATGTAACCCCAAATATCCTGATTATAAATTTTGCTACCAGCTTTAAAACAGGATATTTCTAAAAAGTTGACTCCCTAAACCAAAATTATTGTTAGTTGGTTTGCACAACTCCAAACCACCTTTTAAGACCTTCAAGAAGGATTTACTTATTAAATTATTTCAGTGTTTATCAAGTCAAAATCTCATGTTTGCAGGGAGGTTGCAGGGTTTTCCTCATGATGCTTCATCTCTAACACCATAGCCCTCTCCCTCTTCAAAGAAGAATCTTTGAAAAAAGCAAAACAGTGTTAGGAGATGTTAGGATTAGTCCAACTGTAAAAACAGTAAATAGTGAGTAAAACAATAATTGAGAACAAAGTCACTCTTGAAAGAGCCATCCTGTTATACCAGACAGGAATGAGATCAAAGCACTGTGTTGTCTGAGCAGATCCACTAGAGGTGGAACTTACAGAATGAAAGCAAAATATGTGTAAAAGTGAAATTAAAACTCAGAATAAGGGGTGAGAGTGAGGAGACCGGCAGAGTACAGTGGAAAGTCCTGCTGTATTATTCTTATTGCATCTGGTTGTGATGCTACAAAATGTTCAGATCATGGCAGCAGTTCAAGGGCCCATTCCAGGTCAACAAAGCAGTCTTCATGTCTGAGGATACAATACACTTTATGATGTCTATCACTCTACCTGTATGAATTCATCTCTTATGAGCTCTTTTTTTGGGGAAGAGGGCTTGAGGCATCATTATCTTGTGATATTATTTGTACAGCTCAATGTCCATAAATCCAGTTACCCACAAGATGAGGGATTCTATATTTTAAAAGCTAATTGGGTCCTAGACTAAAGTTCTCCAAGCTAAATTTTTGTGTGTGTGTTAGATCTTTTAACAACCACTTAACTTCCTTTTATGTTGCCTCCAGATCATGAGACTTACCTTTCCAACATCAAGCTACTGCCTTGGAGAATACTTAGCTTATTTGCATATATTACCTTATTTATTTCCTTTGCAGAAATGGAAATACAAAATTACTCACCTACTTTGCAGACTTCATTAATTTGTAACTTTTGAGTAGTCTCTGTCATTCATATGGACAGTCAGATAGCTGGGCATCATCAGAATGAATATTAAGGTCAATTTGTTTAGTCCAAAAGGAAGCAAATGGTCTAATATTTATTTATGCCAAATAAAATGTCAACTAAAAATGTCACACATTTTCCCCCAATTAAATTGACTTGTTAACCCCCCACATCACAGTTCTTTCTTTCCATTTGGCAAGACAATGAAAAGTGATTAATTTTAATAGGTTCACACAAATCCTGCCCCTTCCTAATCAGGTATCTTTGGATAATTTACTTATTCGTGGTCATAGAAAACATTTAAGAGACAGCCACTCCCCAAGTTATAGAATCCAACTTCTCAATTTACAAACAAGGAAGTGAAGTTTTCATATATTATCCAGTCTCATGGTCACATGGCCATTTAGTGGCAGAGTTCCAGGTTGTCGTGGTGAACACTGGTAGAATGGTATCAATGCCCTAAATATAAATAATAGCAAGATTTCATTGCTCATAAAGTGGATCACAACTTACATTAGATAAGTGTGCACCAATTTTAACAAGTCCCAAAGTCAGTCAATGGTCTCAATTATCCACATAAACCACTTGAAGTTTCTGTGAAGGTTTCTGGGCTCCTATTTCAAAATACTGCAAACATCTGATCCATGTGACTCACCTCCAGTCTGGCAATTTCTGACATCGTGTTTAAAATAGCATTGCTTAACTTGGGCTTTTATCCACCTGTTACATTTGGAATGCAAATGTGTCTGTGAGATATTTTACTAGTCACTCAATGTTAAAGTAACTCTTCAAAGTAAAAGTCTGTTTCATGTCAAGAGCCATTTATAATCAGAGTTAGTTTTCTGATTTCTTTCAGGATGTGTTTAAAGAGTGCCTGCTCTTGTTGGAGATTTTCTGATAGCTTGGCAAGCCCAGCTGTCTCTACATATTTCACAATGGATCAAACACAGGATATGGTGCATCATAGCAGATTTGTGAAACTATGTTTGGAGGATAAGTATATGACTTTATGGCTGAAGTAAGGAACTGAATTCAGAGCCCCTGTGTCCATGTAAAAAGCCAAGTGCCTGTAATTCCAGCTCTGAGAAGACAGAGACAAGATGACTCCTGGAATTCACTAGCCAGCCAATCTAGGCAAAACCATGAGCTCCAGGTTCAGTGAGAGACAATGCATTGAAAAAGTAAAAAGGTGAAAAATGATAGAGCAGGATACCCAACTGTGACCTCAGGCCTCTACATGCACCTGCACACATGGGCACCTGCATCCCCATACACATATAAGTGCACTCACACACACACAACACACACACACACACACACACACACACACACACACACACTCACTCACAAGCACACAGACATATACATGTGCTTTTTCTATAGAGGACTGAAAATTAATTTATTCTAAGGGAGATAGGTATGGGTGACTTGGGTGTTTAAAAGTACTTTATGGAAGGCAATAATGTGATATTCTAGGGAAATTGTGAGGCATAGAGACAGGGAAAGGGAAATGTTTCAGGTGTGCAAAGACAATTTACACTCAGAAGAGCTACAGCCTTTTCCAAAGAGGGGTGCTTTGTGCCCCTCTGCTCACATAGATACTTGAAATCATAGGCTGAATATCCAAGCATAGTTGAGTACAAAGAGAACAAAGCTGAAACCAGGCACAAAACAAACTCTTTTTATAAATAAAGCTAATGAATGAGCTGTGGGTTGCTTGCTCTGTCTCAGACCCTAGCATAGGAATCACTAAATTAGTTCATTTCATTCTGGTTTAGTGAAAAAGAATTTCAGAAGAAAAAAAAACAAACAAACAAACAAACAAAAAAACACAAAGGATTGAAATAAGCCTGCCGGTGCACAGGGCCTGCACAGGTCTACACCAGATGGAGTCCTAAAGCTGACAGAAGTAGACACATGCTCCCACCCTTAGCACAGAAGCTATCCTAATTGATAAACACTTGCAAATGAGAATTTAGTTTTCTCCAAGGGAGTCTCAATGAGGAAACAACCTGCTCTTAAGGGCAGGTTGCATGCCCAGCACTAGACAGCCAACAGGAAAGCATCACTGGACACTCCTTGTCTCATAATGTCGTGTTGTGGCTTCCTTTAATCTTATTTTTATTTTTATTTTATTTCATATGTTTTTTTCTCTCTTTTTGCCCTACATGTCCTTTGCGTATATATTATGACTTCCAGTTCCGTGTGTGCAAATGAGTAAGTCTCTACATCTGTATCTGTTTCATGTGCCTCGTTTGGGGCTCTTTTCCTTCTGTTTGGTTTGTCCTATTGCAATGTGCTAGTTTTTATTTTATCTCATTATATTGCCATCCCTTAGAAGCCTGTTTGTTTTCTAATAAGAGGCAGAAATTAGATCTGGGTGGGAGGAGGGTTGGGGAGGGATGAGGGGTAGAAGGAGGGGAGACCATAATCAGGATATAGTATTTGAGGGAGAAAAAGCTATTTTCAATAAAAGGAAAAATAAAGAAGAAATAAGCCTGCTGAGAGTATTCACATATTTATACATATAGCCAGTACTTTTGCAAGTCAGAAAAAGACAATTAAAGAGTAAGCAGTTAAAAGGATAGTGGGGGAAAGTCTTTGTCCTATTCCAGTATTGCTCTTTTAGCCCCTTGCGGGAGGGGGGTCAGAAGGTTCCTGAATTCTTCCTATCTACTCCTGTCTGAAGCTATGTTAATACCCACCCTTACCACTAAGACCAGACTTAAGGGTGACAGTCCCTGGCACAGCATACTCAAGCTGATCACTCTTGTCTCTGCTAGAGCTCCTGAGGGATCCTCTCTCCCAATTCTAGGCACAAGGAGAATTACTGTCTCCCTGCTTATCCCTGATAGCATCTTTTGATCCTCAACAATGGTTAAGGCTGGATATTCTGGGTCTTAGCTACTAAGGTAGAATAGGTCCTCTCTGACACTTTCAGGACACTGTTATAATTTATTTCTTACTCAGATTTTATATTCACATGGTGAGCTCTACACTGGCACATAGATATATCCCTGTGTGGTCCATGAAGGGACCTCTCCTGAAGACTCTTGATAGACTCAGATCCATTAAAAATCACTGTTTATCTGAAACATACTGAGTCACTCATCTGGAAACAAGGCTAACCAGGGAGGACTGTAACTACATTTTGTATGACAAGTTAGTACATCAAGTCCTGACTTGAAAAGCCACTGTAGCATACCATTCTCCAACCACAAAAGACTAGCACTCAGAGGCTGTAAGCAAGTAACTTGAGATGGTGATTGAGCAACCTATGCTCCACACTGATTAAACAATGTTGAAATTAGCCCTATATCAAAGAGTCAACTGTTAACTGAATATAAACATGACTTTGGAGCACACAAAGTGAATGGCATGCACAACAGGGATGCAGAACTGAGCAATGACACTCAAAGAAGGCTCCTGCCGCAGAGATAAATAAATGACATCCCCACCCCACTGCCAGGCTGAGTACACGTTGGAGACTGCACGTCCTGGTCCTTCCAGAACACCGTGGAAAGCCATGAGGGAAATGGCATAAGTCACCCAGCAATGTGCACTCACCCTCTGACTAATTGGGAAACCCAGAGGGCATGCCCTACTTCCCTGTACTGTGAAATGAAAATGTATTGGTTACATTCCCCTTTATTCCCGCCAAAGAATCCGATCATTAAAAATGGTGATTACGTTCTAATTATGTAACAATACATGAAGATAATGGTGAGAGTGTCATAGAGAAAGAAAGCTGCTGTGTCTGGATTTACAACCTTCTTTCTTCAGCTCCCCAGTTCAGGCGAGGCACTTAGCCAGTGCCAACGTGGGCCCATGTTCTCTCTCTTTTTTTTTTCCTCTCCAATGAGAATGGTCAGGAATTATACAAACAAACAGACCCTTACAAGAAAAGTGGAGCATAAGATGAACTGTCTACTCCGGGGAGATGGAGTAGACAGCGTATAATGTATTTTAGCATTCATCGAGTAGAAGGCAAGAGAAGAAGGACCAGGAGAGGGAATCAAGAGACTAGGGATGGAATGCCAACATGAGGGGGGACAGCTTCAAAAAGGACGCTAAAGATCTCCTGGTAGTTATGGCACTAAAATTAACAGAGAAGCAGTGGAGAACACATACTTCCATTTTGAATTCAATAAGAATTTAGCAGAAGACAAAAGATTTCTACAATCTGAAGAGAAACCAGAGTATCCACAGGAGTCTGTACCCTGCCTGAAGATACTGGGGTATGTATTGTGCTGCTCCATTCATAACAACGGGAAAATGAAACCAGCCTAGATGTCCATCACCAGATGAATGGGTAATGAAAATACGGCACACATGAACAATGGAATTTTATTCCGCAGTGTAGAAAAAAGTGAGATTATGAAATATACAGGAAAATAGATGGATCTGAAATAAGTGCCTTGGGATTTTTCTAAGCATCTTAACATCATTATGTCCGAAAGTAGACTCTGGGGCTTGTCTCTTAAATTGATGTGCCTTACACAACTTGATTAGGAGATTAATTGTAATTGCATTTCTTCTCTTGCTGAGGCCATCAAGTTGTTTTTTCTTTTTTTTTTCTTCCTTACTTTCTTTTCTCTCTTTCTTTACTTTCACTCTCTGTCCGTGCATTCACCAGTGTTAGCCAATTCTCTCTCTCTCTCTTTCTCTCTCTCTCTCTCTCTCTCTCTCTCTCTCTCTCTCTCTCACACACACACACACACACACACACACACACACACACACACACACAAAATCTGACTAAAGCCACTACTATTTCTTTCACTGAAAATACTACTACTCACCAAGTATATAGTAAATATAGTGTCTGGATTTTCAGATTCTACCTCTCCCTCTCAGTAAAAGATTCTCAGCACATCTATTTTATTATTATTTATTTATTTTATGTACTAACCACAGTTTCCCCCCTCCTCCCTCACCCCCTTTCTATTCCCCCATCCTCTCCTCAGAGAGGGTAAATAATGATCCTTTAAGAAATCAGACTAGGCAACTATTGTGCGCAAGACCCTAATGCCAGGCAGGGAGGAAGGGTGGCTAGGAACGCAATGGTGCAGGATGGGGGAAAGGATTAACAGAGATTAATGGAATATAAAGAAGCCTTATGAAAGTCGGCATTATAACCACCTGTGTGAGTGCAGTGGCTTCACTTAGGGAGATAACTAACTGTTCTCTGTTTGGATTTGACTCATTCCACGGTAGGGGATGGGGCACCAGTGCCTGGTTAACAACTCAGATCTGGAAGGGTAGCAAGCCCATATAGGGAGTGCATTTCAGATAGCTAACAATGCAACACAGCAGCAACCTAAATTCCTGTGCTGTACCACAGACAAAAGCAGCTCCTAGCTCTAACGTGAGAAACCTGTTTACGGTAACAATGGTGAAGGCAGAGACTCATGGCTGCCCAAGACACAGAGAATAAAGACCTTGAGGAGTCAGTCCTAAACAAATCACTAAGACCACCACCTCTAAAGCTTAGGGAACATTTCAAAAGAGGGGGCAGGAAGTACGTAAGTTCCTGAAGGTAGGGTGATGGGCTGCAAAATGTCATTCTCTAGACTTCATACAACCATTGTAGTCATTAACTCAAGACAATTATATTTACATGCACTGAGCCGTAGGAATAATCGGTCAAGGATGGGGAGGGGTTCATGTGACCCTATCCTTTAACTCTGAACTGTTTGTTATTGGTAGATTCTGAGAGAAAAGAAAATCATTATCTTTAGTTGTGTACTCATAGATGAACTCACCGGGCTCCAACAGACAGTTCCAAACCCATGGTCACATATGGCCCTGGTTAATCACAGTGGCACACAAAACAAAACCAATAGATATGAATATGAGAAAGGTTTGTGGTGAGAGTAGAGGGTGAACGGGGTGGTAGAAGGAAGGTGGCAGATGAGAGTGGTTATATGTAATGTATACATGCACAAAATTATAAAATAAATAAATGCAAACTGAAATGAGAGGACAGTCACATATAAAATGAAAACAGTAACTTCTTCAAAGAAGTTCATAATAAGAGAAATGTAAATTGAAATGACAGTAAGATATATCTCTAACAGAAATCTTAGAATAAGAAAAACCACATTATTTAGAATAATAATGTGGTTTTTATGAGACAACAAAACAATAAACATTTCTGGTATAAAAATATATGGTATAAGATATTATTGGTGATTGTGTGAGTATGATATCCCACGTATGAACTTGATACCAGCCATCATTCAGAGATAAATATTTCAGTGTTTCTGGTTTCAAGTTCATGATGCTATCTCCAATTGGTATCCACTTGCAAAGGAAAATTAGTTTTCTCCAATGGAGTCTCACTATATATATATGAGGGAAAATGGCATAAGTCACCCAGCAATGTGCACGTTGCCAAGTGGTTGATAGAAAACACAAAATGAACTCATGGTGTTTTGTAGACTTTTTGTCTCATATTGTTTTGTTTGGGCATTTTTGTCTTACTGGTCTCTTGCTTGTACATTCTGGTTTCTGATTTTGTGTTTTTATGAGTTTGTTATGTGTGTTTGTGTATTTCTTGTGTTTTCTCTTAGTTTATTATTATTGTTGTTGTTTTGTTTATTTTGTTTGCTGTTTTGTTCCTTTGCTAAAAAGAAAGAGAAAGAAAGAGTATGGAATTGGGTGGGTGGAGAGGTGGGGAGAATGTGAGAGGGCTTGGAGAAGAAGTATCCATGATCGGAATATATTGTATGAAAAACCTTTTCATTAAAAATAATATTAACATTTGTTATCTGAAATTTGCTTCAAAATATTAATAAATAATAATTTTCTTCTTCTCACTGTCCACATGACTACTTTCTTCATTACCTTCAGGCTTTTGTTCAAATGATGATTTCTTTGTGGGATGTTTTGCACTGCTCTGAAATTGCATACAACACATACTTTCTATTATCTTTTCCTGCTTTGTTTTGTTCTACATCATCAGTTGCCATCTTTTGTATCTTAGTTATTATTTATATTTATTTTCTAATACCCCTTTATTATTTCCAGCTCCTAATTCCCCTTCACTAAGCTATTGCTTTTGCCTAAGTTCCTGGGATGGCAGCAGATATATAGGTGGTCAATAAATACTCATTTATATTTTAATTGCTTTAACTATTTTCTCATAATGTACTGTCTTTACTTATGAGTTTGCAATAAATTTCTTTGAGGTAGTTCAAGACACTTTGAGATTAATAATCAAGGATGAATGTTGTAAAATATTATTTCAAGGTATGTTACTTTTGTTTATGCTCTGTAACATTTGTTTAATGATACGAATATATGTCTGATTAATAAAATTCACCTATGGTCAGGAGGCTGAGTCAGCAACTAGCTGACTCAGGAAGTGGTATGGAGGAGCCAGGTGAAAAAGATTTTATAAGGAGGGGCGAGGAGAAGCAGGAGGGCTTTTTGGAGGACGCGAGCAAGGGGAAGAGGTGAGCTACTTGCTATTCAGCCTCCCTGAAGAGCAGAATTCCACCTTAACCTTTGAATCTTGAGTTCTTATAGGGAGAGAGGTTTAGTTAAGTTTCCTTCATAGCTTTGCAAGAGTTGGAGCCGGAGGGAACAGATTTCCCTTCCACTACAGCCCTTGTGGCCTAAGCACTGCTGGTAGCAGCAGAGTTGCCTGTTGCTGATTCAGACAGCTATGGCTTAAAAGACAGCAACCATTTTAAAAAGGACAGTAGGTGGAAATACACCCTAATTAATAACTGCCCAATAGCAGGAGCTTGCCAAGTAGGTCCGTAGTAGAACAGTGGTCAAGCATGCTTAAGACCCTAGATTCCATCCCAGTCCAGCAAATATATGAATATATTCATATTCAAGCATTCATTTATTCATTTCAAAAAGTGTATCCATCCACCAAAAGCCATCAGCCTTGTAATTTGTCTAACACAAAGAGACCATCTTACTTGTGAAGAACACATAATGAGAAGTTCAGAGGTGAAGTGTTGTCTTTGATTCTTCTATGGATGGTATTGAAAGTAGAACTCCTGACCAATCCCTTCACTAATCAGACTTCCTTTTAATTCTTTTCCCCTCAACTTTGTATTCTCAACATAAATTACTTTGGAGAAAGAGGGTATCGGTCATGGCAGTGGGTGGAAGTATCCACCTTCTTGACCATACAACCACACTGTGATTGAGTTTTCATTAACACTAAGGCTGTGGACAGAATCCACACATCTCCAGGTCTTCCTAGGTTCTATGTGCTTCTTCCTGTAACACCTACTACTGTTACTATCAAGACCAGAAAAAAATTACTATGACAGCATAGGAGACCTGCAGCATCCCACCTATCCTAAGATCAAATCACCAGCTGAGTAGTCTAGTAGTATGAAACACAAGAAGGTTGAAAATGTGGTCATAACAAAAACCAATGAAACCAGAGTGCTGTGGGATGTTCTGTATGACAAATATGTTAATAAAGCACTGATTGGCCAGTAGCCAGACAGGAAGTATAGGCGGGACTAACAGAGAGGAGAATTGAGGGAACAGGAAAGTGGAGAGGAGACTGCCTGGAGCCGCCACCAGGACAAGCAAGATGTAAGGTACTAGCAAGCCATGCCACGTGGCAAAGTATAGATTAATAGAAATGGGCTAAATATAAGAATAAGAGCTAGACAATGATAGGCCTGAGCTAATGGCCAAGCAGTTTAAATAATATAAGAGTCTGTGTGTTTACTTGGTTGGGTCTGAGCGGCTGTGGGACTGGCAGGTGAAAGAGATTTATCCTGACCGTGGGCCAGGCAGGAAAACTCTAGGAACACCAGAGGATTCACGTGAATCCAAGAGACTGCTCCCATCCCATTCTCAAAAAAAAAAAGCCTTCTCTTTTTCAGTGTGTCTAGGGAAGCACCTTGGGAAGAGAAAGAAAGAAGTATCTGAAGCCCAGGGCTGTAAGAGATCACCAGTTCAATTGCATTTAACAAACTCTCAAGGCTGCTGCTCCTAGCCAGCATACAGGATCACAATGAATAAAGTTATACACAGCAAGAAGTTAAATAGACTCTTTGTACATGTGAACAAAATAGGAACAGAATCCCTATCCCCTGCCTCATTTGGCACCTAACATTCACAGCCTGGATTCATGAGAGAGATCTTGATGGATCTTCTCTCTAGGTCTACTTTGCCAGAGTAGCTTTGCTTCCCCTGAGGCATGGAGTACTGTCCTGGCCTTCATTCCTTTCCTCATTCGCTCACGCTTGAATGCATTCTTCTTTCAGTCATAAATGAGGGCATCTGAAGCACTGAAAAAAGAATGCATTTGGAGATGGAAGAGCTTGCACCAAACCTCAGAGCTATTCATTGATACCCGCTTTGTGGCTTTGAGCTACTCCTTAACTTTTAAAAGCTGTTTCTTTCCCAATGAAGCAAAGATAATAACAAGCCTTGAAATACTTGCATTTGGATTATGTAAGAAAATGAACATGAAAGACCTTGGTCACTTTTTTTTATAGATTTGGAGGATTGAACCCAAGACTTCATGTATGTTGTGTAAGAACTTAAGCATTGAACTACACATCTATCCTTCTATCCTAAACTTCAGAAATTCATTTATTTCATGCTGGGAAAGAATGTCTTCACTAAGGAAAATCACAAGGTTAGTCTCCAATGCCTTATCTTGAAATGAGTCACTGCATCATTTAGAATTCCCTGATCCTTGGCAGAAGCACCTGCACAGAGAGACATTTCCTTACCCACCAAGGAGGCAGAGGATAAGACCAAGGAAGGAATGAATAATATTAGGAAGTTAGGAGCTCACATGAATGCTCCAAGAGTACTTTTCTCCCCAGACTCTCATCTGGAAGATATCAGTCACGCTCCAGTGTTTAAAGAAAAAATTTTTAAAGATTTCCTTGTCAGATATTTGCAATAGTCTACATAAATCTTCCAGCTTGTTTACCTCATCAGTTGAATCTGTATACATATCTAGTGAGAAATGGAAGTAATCAACCAGAAAATGAACACCTGATGTTTGTTATTGAGGGACCTGAAATTAGTCAGAAAGCTACTGACATTAGAAAAAAAAATTGGAAAATAGCTCATCTCTCTACCTCATTTTGCTAGAATTATACATGTGTGTATCTATAATTTTAGCTTATTATAAGATGAAAGTATACTTTGCAAATTAAGCATGAGAATCAAGAGTCCACAAGACTCTGAGCTTGGAAGTGAAGTCAGTGAGTTCAAAAAAGTGGTATGTGAATTGAGAGATTTTTTACATACACCTCAGTGTACCTAAGAAGTGTCAACCTCTCTTGTGCCAATCTAAGTATTTATCCATTAACACAGAAAATCGGAGTTTAAAAATTCATTTGCATAAAAGTTGAATGTGCATATACAAATGTACATGAGTACTTTCCTCCAAGGTGAAATCAAGTTCAAAAATATTACTCTTCTTAGGAAGCAAAGAAGGAAACAGGCCTAAAACCTTCTCTCTGGAGGCTTTTCCAAGGAGAAAATAATTAGACTTTTCTCTCTGGTAATATATGCAAACGATTAGGAGCAATTATCCAACGATAAGGCAACGCAGCTGTAGGGCTCCTTTCACTCTGAGCCTGCACCTTAGTGAGGCCATGGTCCTCGAATTGACTGTGATAGAACAGGTCCAGGTGGAGATATAATGAGGCTGAGAGAACATCAGAGGTCAGATAAAATATAAAATGTTGACAAACTCTATGCTGATTAGAGGCCTTTTCAAATGTCATTTTCCCAATTTTGTAGCTGGGAAACTTGAAGTTCATCAAGTTCAAACAGTTTCTCCAAAGTTACTTTGTAAGCACATGGCATGTCATTGATGGGAACTTACTTAACTTTATTTTTACTTTTTGATTGGATATAATTAAATCAGAGCAGTGTGTGGTAGTTTGAATGTAATTGGCCCCTATAATCTCATAGGAAGTGGCACTATTAGGAGGTGTGGCTTTGTTGGAGTGGGTATGAACTTACTGGAGGAAGTATATCCTTGTGGGGGTAGGCTTTGAGTGGGCTTCCTATGCTTAGGATACCACTGAGTGTGTCAGTCAACTTCCTGTTACCTTTGAGATATAAGAGTCTCAGCTACTTCTCCAACACCACATCTGCCTGCATGCTGCCATGCTGATAATGGACTGAACCTTTGAAACCATAAGTGAGCCACCTCAATTAAACGTTTTCCTTTATAAAGAGTTGCCATGGCCATGGTGTCTACAAAGATTAAAAACCCTAACTAAGACACAGTGTAATTCAGTATTCATTGGGTAGTTTCTCAGTTCTTCACCCAGTCCATTCCAAGGTTAACATCCAGTCCCTGGAGTCAGTTTTAAATAGTTTAAAGGTGCTCACCACATGATCCTGGTGACCTGAATTTAAGCCCTGGAACCCATGTAAACATGGAAAAAGAAAACATTCTACAAAAGATGTCCTGTGACCTCCACATGTCTGTGTACACATGCACACACACAATTAGGCCCACGAATGCACATATATACTGATTAATTAATTAAAATTGTATGCATATAGTACCCTAAATATTTCTCAAGTATTTATTATGCACATACAGGAAAACAGAATTATGTATTCTTGACCACCTTCCACATTTAAATATTACATACAATGTAAAAATTTTCTTGTTTCATTGACAAATATGTACTGGAGATCTTTCCATTGGATTCCTACAAAGTATTTTATTCTGCCATTGGCCACACCTCCATAAAGGTAAACAGAAGTTCATGTACTCAACTCTCCAATGAAGAAAATGTAAGTTGTCTCTAGGACTTTGCTAATACAGTGGACATTCTTGTTGATAAATAAAGAGTGTTATATCTGGGTGGATCTTAAGTTGTGGCAGCTGTCTTTATGTTTAAAGAAATCAGTCTTTTGTCTAGGACAAGAGTTGCAACATTTTTCTCACTTTGACATTTATCATTTGATTTAGTCATGGCATATATAAGTTTTAAGCTGCTTTGTTTGATTTTATCTTCTGTAAGATCTTATTTTGAATGGCTTGAGCTTTGGGTCTTTAAGAAGAACAAATATATCAACCTCTCCTCCTGGTTTAGATGCTTGTGTAATACTGACAGTGGCTGGAACCATTAAAGATTATAAAAGCCTTCACTCATACATGCAGCGATGTTTGGGTTTTATGTTTTATAAATGTTTTGTTCTACCTTCTGGAGTTTATCATTGTGTATAGTAATGATATATGGATTTAGCTTCTAAGCAGTGGCATATGAATTCACATCTGCTTATGTATTCTGGTGGTACCCCAAAGCCGTGTAGTAACCTAAAAAAAAATGAACCAGAACTCCCAAATATATACCTAATCATTTCAAAATCATTTTGGTTTCCCTGTTATAGGGTTCTTGGCAGGCTGTTTTGGTAAATACTCAGTGTTCTATGGACTATCTCAAGGAATAGGAGTCTATATGTAGCGGTTTATACAAGAAGTCAGTAAAAAGGGAGACTGAATGGTACATCACAGAGATGCCTGCACATCCTTATTTGCTGCAGTACTTTCTACCGTACAGATCTTGTATACTCAGTACAAGTGTGCATCAACAGATGACAGCTAATAAAATACAATGTACTGTTCAGGCACTAAGAAAAACAAAAATATGCCACTTTAGGAAAATGGATTCAGATGGAGATCATGTTGTTAAATAAAACCAGACCTTGAAAGAAAGAATATTACATGTTGCCACTCATATGTGAATTTTGACATTTTTTTAAAAGATATGCAAGCATAGGGAGAAAAAAAACCCTTGGGGCTAAGACGGGAGTAGAGGAAGGATGAGTGAGAAAGGGAAAGGTATGAGTAACATCAAAATACACGAGAACATCATCATCACTTTTCACAATGAATGTATCCTAACAACAGGGGAGGAAAGCAAGGGACAGAGTCCTCCAAGCAGCCTACTTCCCTGTGAAGCATTGGCAGGCAACTGTGTGCTTCAGAGATACTTCATTTTCCACAAGGATGCCTGGAATTCAGTCTTGAACCCTTCACAGCTCGGAAATGTGGACAGGCTATTAAATCCCTGGGTCTTCGTTATATCGATTCCAGAGGAAGAAGATGAGATATTCCTTGCTTTCATCTTGTTTGTGTTAGTTAAGTTACTTACAGTCTTCAATAGTCCAACCAGATAGAAATCTATCCCACGTGAACATACCTCTCACAACAACACTGAGAGGCAGGTGGGATTTTTTTTCTCATTTTGTAAGTGAGGAATGTGAAAAACAAAGCTTTCAAAGGCCACCCAACACAAGAGAAACATGGCAATGCAAGAAGTGTGAGAAAGTAATCATAATGGGTTATGACTGGAGTGTCTTTCAAAATTTACAAAAGCACATGGTCATATGAGCATATTGCTAGAGTTCTTCCCAGGTCCTTGGAAGAGAACATTACAAGGGAAGAGCTTCTAAGCAAGTTCTTTCTGAAGAAAGGACTCTTGGGATGTGTTTTTGTTTGAAGACGTTGATGAGAAAACAGTAAATCATGCAAAATAGGAAAAGACAGACATTTAGAAGAGTGAGACACTAATGGAGAGGCTCAAGGCAAGAACAAATCTGAGTTGCTTGATTCTCTGAAGAACAAGCTCATAAGGAATGAAGCCTCTCCATCTTTCTGCCAAAGGTGCTAAGAAACCCCGTGTATAATTTCTGTTTGAAGACTCATTATAACTATTATGACTTTAAAGGAGCACCGGGTACTATCTTATAGCTTACAATATTTGCTGGACTTCTGATGATGTCCCATGATGCTCTGACAAGTGAGGACAACACAGAGGCTGCGCAAAATTCAAGTTCTATGCCAGATGCATCACTACATTTCGTATGTACTGATTTACATCATAGATTCCCCTGATAATCTACTTAAACCAAAATTCTAGCATTGAGAAAAGTGTAAAACCACTAAATCCCAATTGTACTGTTTGATAGTGGAGGACACTGAAGGTTTGGAAGAATAAATGGTTTTGCAAGAAGCATAGTTAGATGCAAACAGAACCATTGTAAGAACTCTGCTGAATGCTCTGCGTTGTCCCAAGATGCTCTTTCATGTATTTGCCACTCTTTAATAAAGAACAGTCAAAAGACTGTTCTCATCCTTGTATATTTTCTTCCCATCTCATGAGACAAATTTAGACATTCATAAGACTTGCTCCACATTAAAAATCTCTCCATTTACCTCAACAGAAGCTGAATAGGAGAAAGTGTGTGTTTGACAGCTGTAGTTCTATCAATTTGAGCTTCTCTGGGGAGTATTATTTCTTGGTATCTCAAGAAAAGAATTATAGGATAATGTCTGTGGTTGGAATACAAATGCTTGGAACTGTCATAACCTTTCCTCTCCATTCTTGCCATCTCCTACATTCTTCAAGTCATATTACCTCTCACCTTTAACCATTGCACAAGCCTCCTGATTGTTCTCTGATCCCTCTACAATCTTGCCCAATTTATCAACTTTCATCTCTTATAGAAATATACTCTTTCAAACACCCTAAGGCTCTCCCATCAAATAAAATTATAGCAATAGAAGAACAATCTCTAAGAATGTTAAGATTTAATTAGTTGAACTTGGCATTTAAAGATTTTTGCAGTACATTGCTCACATTACAATTCTCACTTTCTGGCTAAATGTTACAATTCATACTGTAATACAGAAAAATACATTTGTTTCTCATTTCTACTGGAAGCCCTGTCTTGTCGCTGATGTAGGCCTTTGCTCATCTTTTCCTCCTGCCCGTGTGCTTTCTCTTGATCATTCCTTTTGGGAACTTCTCCATCCAACTCGGTGTCTTCTGCTAGATACATCCCTTCCATCATGACATCAAGCAACTGAGAAGTCTTCCAAATTTGACTCCACACTGGGTTGAAAATACTCTTCCTTCAGACTTAAGGTGCTAGCTTGTATTGTCATTATTTTGTTCCAGTTATAGCCTGTGAGCCCCCTAGGGCAGAATTAGAGAGATCTTTATATCTGCCTGATAAGATGCTAAGGTACAATGAATGCTTAGTATCATAGCTGAGAAAAAACAGGCTGGGAGAGCCTCAGTATTTACTCCTCTGCTGCCTAGAGAAAAGTTCAAGAACTGAGGAGAAAGTCTTTTATAAAATATCCCTATTTTCTGACCAAACAGAAGAATGGGATATGGAGGCTAATTGGAAGGCAATTAGGATAGTAGAGTCAATAAAACACACCATCGATAAATGACATTGTTAAAACACATAGAGCTGCAGTCATAAAGCCAGCCAGGAATAGGTCAGAATAATAGTCAAGTCTGGGTGGGTGGTTTTAAGGTCTGTTCTGAGTCTTCTCTGTGAAACAAGGCTACCAACCCTCTATAGAGCCTGCTTAAAAAATTGCTGCTGACCTTTTAGAGCATTGTAGTTATGCAGTAAAAAGTAAAGGAATAAAACAAGCATGGTGGTGCACACTTTCATCCCAGCACCCAGGAGGAGAAGCCAGGTGAATCTCTGAGTTTACGGCTACCCTGGCCTGTGGAGCAAGTTCCAGGACAGCCAGGGCTACACAGAAAAACCCTCTCTCAAAAAGCCAACCAACCACACAAGCAAACAAACAAAAGTAAAGGAACTACGCAAATCAAAAGCTAACTTTAGAACCTACTATGTGTTGCCAAACATCACCTTGTAGAGACATAAAACTCATATTCAACACCTCTTAGAAAATGGGATTTGAGGGGCTAGGGAGAGGACTCTGTGTTTGCAAATTGCTTGCTGCACAAAAATGAGAACCTAATTTCAGATCCCCAGAACCTACATAAAAAAAGCTGGACATGGAAAAGCACAGCTGTAACCTTGGTCTTGGAAGAAAGAGACAGGAAAAGCTAAGGGGGCCTAGCACCAAATCCATCTAGCTGTCATGGTGAGCTCCCGGTTCAGAGCGAGACCCTGTCTCAAAAAATAAAGTGGAGAACATTGAGGAAGACACCTTGATGTTAGCCTCTGACCTCCATACATGACTACATGAGTGAACACATGCACACACACACACACACACACACACACACAATCCCACATGTACATAAAGACACAATTATATTTGGGTCTTTAGTCACTTGAAGGATTCATTAAGTCCTTTCCCCTCTGTAGGAATTCATTTTTGTATACTCTGCAATTATCATCAGATCTAAATATCTCATATAAAGAGCTGAAAGTATAAATATCATTTCCTGAAGGGGGGAAAGGCACATCTGAAATAACAGAGTTAAGGATCCTGCTAATTAGGAAAGGAACTGAATAATCATAGAGGAGTCTAGAAGGAGATGTGGCATTGCTGTGGTGAGAAGGGCGAGGAGAGGCCTGGGGGTTTGTAACAATTTCACACTCTTTCCCAAGTCCCTCCATGTCAGAGGAGGAAAAGAATGTTCAGGATCTTAGCCACTAAGGCTTACATCCCTCTGTAATCAGGTACTGAGAGTTACTTAACACCAGATTTAAGAAATGCAGAAGCAAAGAAGGCATGTCTCTTGCCATCTCACAATTCATATTCTAATATGCAAGAAAAATTCAAACAAAGGATGAATAATCACACCAAGCTCAGAAACAGTAGAAACAGAAAAGTGCTCCAGCCTTATCTGGAAGGATCATGATTGACCTCACTTCTATGTGATTGATTTCACCCATATCTGATTGACCTCACCTATATCTGATTGACCTCACCCATATCTGCAATCTAAAAGTTGAATTCATAGAAGTTGAAAGTAGAAGGTAGTTACTTTGGGCTGGACAGAGAAGAAAAGAGAGGATGCATCAGGCTGGCCACCGGGTTATAAGCTATGACCAGGAGTACAATCTAGCCTGTAACTGCACAGCGGAGTAGTTAGAGATAACAAAAATAGAGTGCATGTCTTTTATACTTGAAGGATTTTTTAATGTTTTTACCATAAAAGAATGATAAATGTTTGAGAGCTCAAATTACTTTAAACTGACTTAAATACTGTATAATATATAAATAAATCAGAACATCAAATACCTGGTGAGTGTAGAGATGGCTCAGCAGTTAAGAGCATTTGCTGCTCTTCCAGGAGACCTGTGTTCAGTTCCCAACATCCACATGGGAAGGCTCATAACTGCCTATAACGCTACCTTCAGGGGATTCCATGCCCTTCTGGTTTTGCAGGCGCACGCGCGCGCGCACGCGCGCGCGCGCGCGCGCGCACACACACACACACACACACTAAAATAAAATAAAATAAAATAAAATAAAATAAAATATAAATGAATATAAAAATACATGAAAATATTTTTGAATTAAAAAACACCACATCATAACTCATTAGTAGGTATAACTTAAGTTTTTTAATATGAGTAAAAATAATTTAAATTTTTTGTTTTGTTTTGTTTTGTTTTCGAGACAGGGTTTCTCTGTGTAGCTTTGTGCCTTTCCTGGAACTCGCTTTGGAGAACAGGCTGGCCTTGAACTCGCAGAGATCTGCCTGCCTCTGCCTCCCGAGTCCTGGGATTAAAGGCGTGTGCCACCACCGCCTGGGTAATTTAAATTTTTTAAATGAATGACAATATTCAAGACCATTCAAGAAAATATTCATTGTTAAATGAAAGCATTGTTTAAACTAAGTTTTGAATACTGAGCAAGTGTTTCATAGAAAGGAAAGTAGATGGTGAGGAACACTCTAGACCAAAGGGTCCACTGAAGAAAGACATGGTAAGCTCTCTATTCACTGAAGGGTGAATAGCATACTATCTCACCTTTCCTCCCCCCCCCCCCCACACACACACACTTGACACCAAAGGTAGACTAAATTGACAGGTTTGGTTTTCTAATTCCATAGTATTTGGGATCTCCACAATAGGAAAGGAAGTCACAAAGACCCAGAAAGTAACTGTATACAGGTATTCAGAAATATGAGCAAGAACACAAGCTTCTTAGATGGATGCTTTTTGTACCACAGTTCAGTAGACACCCTTTTGAACATGGAGCCATCCATGTTTCAATCTCTAAACACAGAACCCAAGCTTGGAGTTCATCTTGCACCTCACAAAGCTGCAATTCAGCTTTGTGGTCAGAGTTTCAGTTTCTGGTTTATCTTGGATTAGTTTTGTGCCCCACCCCTCAGAGAACAGGCAGAACAAGTCAGAATAATTTATTCCAATTTAGGGTAATAAAAATAGATTTATTTTTCTGTCACCTTCATGGCATGGACTTTGTGGTTTCATACTTACAGAAGAGACTTTGGTTATACTGTAAAGAGATGGAACCATAACTTCTCACCCTAAACAAAATATTACTTTTTCTAATTAATTGGAAGGAGATAGGAATGGTGCTCCTTCCAGGAAAACTTAAAAGCAGAGCAGGCAAGTACTGTGCATTGTGCTTTACACAGTTTGTCAGCAGGGTTTCATTGAATGAAGAACAGGTTGATGTGGCCAGAATATAAAGTTAATGCAATAAATAATTTAGACACACAGGAGGAGTGAACTATGGTGTGTGGAGATTTATGGAACCCTTCAAGCCTGAAAGCTTAGCAGAATTACCTGAGAACTTTCTCAAAAGTACAGGATTCCTTAAGCCACACCCCAAACTAATTGAGTCAGAGTCCCCAGAGGCTTCAGCACAGAATGGGACACTTGCAAATGTTCTCAGGTACCGCTGATGTTCATCCAGTCCATCCAAATATACTCAGTTGGTTCTCAAAGCAAAAACTTCTTAGTTAAGATTATAAGCTCAACCATGGCAGTCATTTATGATCCTACATGAAATTTATAAATTTCCAAAGTCAAAACTGTTGGGACCTTTCCCTCAGCCAACTCTTCCCCATGCTCAAGACACTGCATCGGCATTCACTGGACAAAACAATTATTGTTTGGTATGTAACAGTGGACACTACATAAATAGTCTTTTTTTCTAATGGACCCTGGAGATCTCTGTCACTACAGTGCTAGAAGAGCTCCATCTGTCAAGTTTCAGGAACTTATGAACCTAACTTTGTCCCCTGGCACCCTCTCACTTTTCACTCTTGCAGTAAATAAGCCTCTTTGACTTGCTGATCAAAACAGCTAACAATTGTTGGATTCATGTACCCTCCAATCAAAATACTGATCCCTTCCAAACTCAGCTTCATTCGGGGGTGAAAGGGAATATTCTGGAGTAATCACTGTGGTCAGGAAGAAGGAGGTAGCATTATAAGGATATGACTGCTCCAATGAGACCATGACTTTGGAGAGAAATTGCATCAATACTATTAGGAAATGGTGGTAGAGAGGTGATTTGATACATTTAACCTATTCTCTGAACTGCTTCAGGGTATATTGCTATATCACCCATTCAGACTGCTCAGAAATTTGTTCTACTGGCTGATTTCACTCTGTTCAGACAACTCAATCTCGCTATTCATATACAGACATTTGCTGGGAATTGAACTGAACCGTGAAGAAACAAAGTTTAATGAGAAAAGCCACCATACAGGCACACACTGACAATTTAGTATGATAGTTATATGGCAACTACCAAGAAAAAGGGAGACTTTATATGAACTTATGGAAGTCTTTAGTGAGTCTAAATGGATTTTAAGGAGTTTTTAGGTTTGATAGAATGAAGAAGCTGTCATATAATGTATATTACAAAATTAAAGTCAAGGGGGCTGGAGAGATGGTTTGGTGGTTAAGAGCATTGGTTACTTTTTCAAAAGACTGAGGTCCAATTCCCGGCACTCATCTGGCAGCTCTCAATTGTCTCTAACTCCAGTTCCAAGGCATCCAATGCCCTCTTATGGCTTCCATGGGCACTGCACACGCGGTACATACACACACAAGCAGGTAAAGCACTTGTACACATAAAAGTAAATAAACCTACAAAAAGTAAAGTCAAGGGATGCATAACGTAAAGGAGTTTCATTATCAAGAGGAAGAGAAGTTATTGGATAGAAGAGAAGGGGGGGGTGGTTTTTCCAGTCTTGCCGCTTTGAGCTGTGTAAACATGGGCAAGTCCCTGAAATTTTTTCTCCTCAGCTCATGGGATTGTTGTACAGATTGAACATTCCTGATGCATTTGAAGTGCTTAGAGTCATTCTGGCACATCTGAAGTGCTAGAAAATGATGTGTTATTACTACCTTGTTCAGAACTATTATCATCATTATTTCAAATACATGTGCAATGCTTAAATGTATTTATACAATCTTACTTTTGAAAGGGAAGCCAACCTTCTTCCTGTTATACCAAGGTAATCATGATTTGGAATTAGCCCAGAGTACATAACTGTTAGTTCAGAGATCACATGCTCCAGGTGGCTGGTGAGGTTACCGGGGATTTTCACAGGATTAATAGAAGAAACTTTGTAACCTCACTTCCCACAAGCACTATCCCACAGAGCAGCAGGCCCAGGTGATGATCACAAGGTAGCCATTCATTTCATTTTGCAAAACATTCTTGTCATGTTTACTGATCACTCACTCTGAATGGAGACTGTTTTGTTTGCCCAGAATCCATGAAACAGATTGAACCCTGGCCTGGTGACTCTCTGCCTCACCCTGCCTGCCTGGCCTCTGCTCAGTTTCAATCTGTTTCTGATGTCTATAAAGTTCCTCAGATAATGTGATTCGTAAGCATCAGTATTCACGTCACATCTCCAGTGGCTACTACAACATCTCTATGTAAATAAATATGTATGGAAAACAAGTGGCTGGTTAGGCTCTAAATCATTTGTGTGTGACCTATTAGATTTCCTGAGGGAAAAAAAAAGATCTTCACACTAAGAATCTTTAACCCAATGTGCTACTAAGGGAGGGAAATAAGCACGCAAGACACAACAGAACGGCCTCTTGAGCAGTGTTCATTTACCATATACTCTTTGCAAAGCCTTGGGATAGCTTTGCAGGGAGGCTGGAAGCCTAAGAGGAGAAGCACAAATCTACGTTTTAGAAGTTGGAAGTTGGGTGCTTGCTTTTCGTGTTAACAGAACGTGTGGATTTAGACAAGTGTCTTCACTCCTTTGAAACTGTTACCTCATGTATTAAATGACAGGAGCACCTGCTTCAAAAGCCACCTGTGGGTTAAGAAGATTAAATGTATATAAAAGAATTTTCCAAACTCCAAAGCGCCTGACTGTGCTGTTTATGAGGTGATAATGAGGATGGCCATGAGTTTGTGATCGGGCAAGCACTGCCACAAACATGTAAAATACGATGTCTCAATCATCCTCACCAATACCTCTGTTAGATTCTGTCATTTCCACTTTGTAAATAAAGTTCAGAGATGGGGGGATTTCAACGTGGAATTAAAATTTGAATTTGATTCTGGATGCATAGTTAATAATCACATCTACAATATTGTATGGTCAATAGGACACTCTTTTATTAAGAAGAATATCTGATTCTACTTATTCCAAAAGGCTTACACTCTAGGTTCTTTCCAATCCATTCTGCTCATTTCAGTCAGCATTCTCCATACACTTGGTTCTTGTGTAACCAGATGTTATTCAATAATCATAAATTGCTGAATGGAAGAAGAACTCAGATCCTGGAGGTCATTGCAGGACACAGATATCACACAGCAGTGGCAGATGGCAAAGGTTGTTGAAAAAAATAGACCTGCACTATTTTACCACTCAGGTTACCCTTTATTTTAATTTTTCTCCTCAACATCATATTTAGAAATATTTTAATTATTTCTAACATAACATGGTGGTGTGGCATGGCCAAACAATAACAATCACAATAATAATAGTAAAAATAATGATGATAATAATAATCAGTCAATTACTATCCCTTCAGTAAAAAAGAATCTTCTAAGGACCAGAGAGTCAGACAGGGAGAAAAAGTTCAATGCTAAGTGTTTAATACACTCCCACACAGTATAGGGACATCACTTTGTCATGTGCTATCAGTTTGCTAAAGCTGCAGACAAATGTCAAAGAGTTTGTCTTCCTTCCTCACTAAGGCCTATAGGAGCCTTTTCTCTTTATTTTTATTTATTCTTTGTGTCTTTCACATCATGTGTCCTGATCCCACCTATCTCCTACCCCACCCAAAAATAAAACAAAAAAAAAAATTAAGAGGAAAAGGGGAGGGGGAGAAGAAGGGGACAATCTCGTCATGGAAGCTGCAGTGTGACACAGTGAGTCATGCAGGAAACCCCTTTATCCATACATTTTTATATGCAGGCATTTATCAAAAAAGAATCACTGATCTGGTTAGAGATCCCTGGTGTCTGCTATACCATGGATGCTGAGCTCTCACTGGGACTCTTCCTGGACATCCTGTTGCTGTCCTATGTCTTAGAGATCTTGCAGCCCTGGATCCCACAGGATTGACCCCTCCTTTATGCTCCAGCAGCTCACAGATGGGGTGGATATTGGGATAGCCCAACACATAACCCTGGTTCTGGGCCTGGGTAGTTGCAAGGTTGGTCAACCCACCACTTCTCCCCTGTCTTCGCCACCAGGATTGATTCTCCAGCATTGCCCTGGCTACTTCACCCATTCCCATGATGAGCAAGGGTTAGGGCCAGTTCTCTGGCGTTCACACCCTCAGGGTTGGTACTCTCACACCTACACCTTGGGATTCAGCTCTACTGTGTTGCCCTGGCAAGGTGTAGGGGCCACTCTGCAGGGTGCTGCAGCTGATGCGGGCCTGGGACAGCTCTCCTGCTCTTATAACCTCAGGTCCAGCTCTCCCACCTGCCTGAGATGATGATGGGGGGAGGGGCAGGGTAAACTCCCCACCACCCATGCTGCCACAAGACAGATGAGTAATAGGAACAGATGGCTCACCCACACCTCCTCCTCCAACAGGGTTGGCTTTTGTGCTGCCTAGACTGGTGCAGGGCCTGCTCTCCTGAGTGTTGCAGCTGGCGGACGGCAGGGACAACTCTCTCATCTGCCTCAGGCATTGATGGGTGGGAGGACATCTCTCCCCTGCTCATGCCACCACTAGACAGATAGTAGTGGGGACAGCTCTCCCATTCTCACAACCTCAGGGCTGGCTTACCCACACCTCTGCCAACAGGGTTGGCTCTTGTAGGAGTCTTCTCATTCATGCTCTTCTTACCTCCACACCCTATCATTGTGCACATGAGAATATGCTGAAATTACTAGTGATGCTTACACTTTTTTGAGACATAGTCTCTTTATGTAGCCTTGACTGTCCTGGAACTGGCTGTGTAGACCAAGCTAGCCTTGATCTTATAGAAATCCACCTGCCTTTGCCTCCCAAGTATTGGGTTAAAGGTGTGCACCCTGCTAAGCTTAAACATCTTCATTGACTTTCATTTGTATCTGTAACTGAATGATACTTCATTCTATAAACTAGAGAGTGTTCTGATAAGGTAAGTCAAGGAGACTTGTTTTACAGAAGGAAGTGGATTAAAGAGATCAGAAACTGAACAAAAATTGGATTGTTCATCTCTAAGTTAAATTCTTTTAAAGTGTTACAGAGAGCCGGCTAGAGATGACCAGTCAGTCACAGTTTACAGCCAGTTGAAATCTTTATTCTAGCTGGCTAGGACTGTTCTCAGATAGTCAGGTCCTAAGTGTAACCTGAGCCTTTAGACCAAGGGGCTTTTAAAGGAAAAACGATCCCAGTATATTGCTCTGCAGCTGCAGGGGTAGGGGGTGCACAAGCAAGCAGTTTGACAGAAGCTAAGATAAGCAGATAGTTGTTAGGGGTTCTTCACAAGAAACTAAGTTAGCTAGGGCATCTTGACCTTGGGTTCCAAGAATGGAGTAATTTTTCCCATTTCCCCATCAAGGAGATCAAACTCTAGTTAAACCTGAAATGGCCTCAGCAAGAGTACAAGACAGAGAACCTCTGTACTGTCTTGCCCTGTCACAAAAGGGCAAAGTAGATGAGGCTTCCTTTTCATGCTGAGTTAAATAAGTCCTTAGGGATGGGCTGCTGTCAGTTCCTCTCCTAATTTCTCCGAAAGACAAAGAAATAGTTTAGTTATGGCTTGCTATCTGAAAATTTCAGCATGAACGATTCCTCTTTGCTTTGGTCTTTTGGGCTTCTCACAGGAGCTGAGTGCAATCAATGGCCTCCTTTACTTTTTCTGTAACATGTGTAAGGCACTGATTCTCAATTATGGATGAATGTATGTACTTACATGAACAGCTGGAAATGCCTAGAAACAGTTAAAATGCTGTCATTTGACTGGAGGGGAAGGCAGAAGTTTCTACTAAGATTTAGTACTAGAGACCATAATATCTAGGGGCATATGCTTGCCCTCCACATCAAGCAGAAAAGAACGATCTTGTTCAAAAGGTAAGTAGTGCTCAAGATGAGAAACCCTGATGTAATAAATAGTAATTACAACAAAGAAAATGGCAGTCACCTCACTAAGAGCAACTATGAAAACAAGCATCATCAGCTTATGCCCTCTCCTCTCTAGTCCAAAACCAGTGGAATAGAAAAGAAAACATTTAATGCCAGGATCTAATGTTGGGTTGATAGGAGGAGCTTGAAACTGAGCATAAGGTTGATTTCTAACATTACCTTTTATTTAAAATAGTTTAAGACTTGGAAATAAGGAATCTCCGTGTACTTGTCATCAAAATTCTCCTCATAATAATGCTATGTAATCATATTAGATGTTTAAAATAAAAAAAAGTCAGTATCAATATCATTAACTCAGGTGCTGACAGCATTTGGATTTCATCAGTATTGACATGCACTATCTTTCTCTGTTATGGGTCTGCTTTTGATGTACAGTCTTATGATAGAGTCAATGAATCACTGTAATCAAGAAACAGATGATTTCCAATCACAAAGAAACTCTCATGACACCCTTACTAATTATGCCCTTCCTCAACCTTCATAAGTGGCCATTGATCTGTTTGTTCTGCTGTAATGGTGTCATTTCCATAATGTTATAATATTGCATCACAGAGTAGAAAACCTTTTGAGTGTTTTATTTTTGTTTTTGTTTATTAATTATTCATATAGCATACTGTACTTAAGAGTAATCCAAAACCGGGCATAGTAGTGAATGCCTACAATCCAGGACTCAGAAAGTTAAGGCAGAAAGATAGTGAGTTCCAGGTTGACCTGAACACAAATGTTGATTACTTCTTAACAATAAGCAGTCTCCTTATATGACCATCCTCCCATTTATTTAATCATTTTCTTCTTGGAAGACATCTGAGTGGTTTCCAATGTAAGGCTTTTATAAATAAACTTCCTATAAGCTTTCATGTAGAGATTTTTATGTGGACATAATTGTAATTGTTGAGTTGTTCAAGTGGTAAGTTCATATGTACATTTATAAGAAACAGTCAAATTCTTTTCCAGTGGGTCTACACCATTTTATGTATGTAACAATAGTACATGAGACTGATCTTTGAAATAGAATGCACTAATGAGCTAGAGTGAGAGGACAGTGGTTAAGAATAAACCCTTACTACTCTAAGTTGCTTTTTGTTAAGCTATTTTATCACAACGACAAAAACAAAACTAACACAAACACTCTTGACTTTATTTTTGAGTTTTACCAAGCCTAAAGCTCATCAACTGGCTAGGATCAAAATGTTTCTGGAAACCTCCATCCTGGTGCTAGAGTTACAGATGTGAACCCAAGCATCAGGCTTGTATGTTAGTTCTGGTGATCCTTATTCAAGTCTTCCTGCTGATTTAGGCACCAAGCACGTTGTGCCCTGAGCCATCTCCCCAGCGCCCTGCTTTGAGTTCCTTGAATCATCTCGACTAGTGCTATTGGAAATGCCACTCAGAAGTAACTTCCTAGCTAATAAACATTGAAGACTTTGTGATTTATTTCATTCAGTCCAGTCTGGGCAACTTACAAACTGTCAACAGACACAAACCCACAAATATTGCATGAGAATATATAAGAAACACGAAAGTCTTATGATAATAAGAAAGAAAATTTTGGAAAGTAGCATAGTGGCAGATGAGTCAAGACACTCAGAAAGCTTCCATCCTTTGATTTTATAACTATTATGTTTTATTAAAAGGATGTAAGACAGCATAACTTCTCAAATTTGCTAATAGGCATCAATAACTACAACAGTGAAACCCTCTGACTTAGTGTTTGCTGTCCAAGGCATTTTTTTCCCTACAGAAACAATATACTTTACTTAAAATGATTCTATTACTGCATTATGAATAGTGGAAACAACTTATGCATGTATGTGAGGATATGAGTGTGTGGTCTATACACATGTATGTGTGCACTCACGGAGGCCAGAGAACAGCAGGTGTCCAGATCTATCACTCTGCTTTATACATTTGAGACAGGATCTCTCATTGCAACCACAATGGCATCCAGCAAACACCATAGATCCCTTGTCTCGGCAGTGCACTTGCCCCATACACACACACACACACACACACACACACACACACACACACACACACA
>CABHPQ010002047.1:0-41223 GCA_902168405.1 Peromyscus aztecus
TGAGCCACCATGTGGTTGCTGGGAATTGAACTCAGGACCTCTGGAAGAACAGCCAGTGTTCTTAACCTCTGAGCCATCTCTCCAGCCCTATAATTTACTTTCTTAAGATTCTATGTTATCAATAGACTCAGAATATTTTTTGTTGTCTTTCCCCAGGCTGGATTTTGATGATGATGGAGAAGGGAACAGTAAATTTTTGAGGTAAGAGCTTTGATTTTTTTTAAAAAGACTTCTCATAAAGTGATTTCTGATCAGTGGGCTGGAGGGCTGGTTGACTGGCTCAGTGGGTAACAGAATTTTATCTACCGAGCTTGATGTTATAAGTTTGAGTCCCTAGAACCCACATGACCGGAGGAAAAAACTGACTGCTGCACATTGTCCTCTGGTCTCCACACACTGGCTGCTGCAAGAGCGCCTTTCACCTAACACAAAAAGGACAAGTCCTACATTATTAAAGCCAGTGGGCTGGGAGTGTAGCATGCTCGAATGCTTGCCTCGAATGTCTAAGGCTTTGGGTTCAGTCCTTAGTATCAAAAGGTTATTTCAGCATGTTTGTACTTCTGGCTTGTAATGTTTTTGTTCATTGGCCTAAAGAATATGCTTCATCCTAAAACTGTACATTTTCTTATATCATAGGACAGTTTTTAGGTATTCTTTTTAGAGATAGCTTCTCATGGGCACAGAAAATTTAGAAGACTGTCCATAAGCCAAGTCCTATGTTGATTCATGCCTTTAAAAGAATAGCAGGCTGGGAAGAGAGCTCAGTGGTTACGGGCTTGACATTGCAAATCCAAGGATAATAGTTCCGATCCCCAGAACTCGCATATATGCCAGTGGACACAGAGTCATGCTTGTAATTTCAGCCTGGGAAGGTGGAGACAAGAGATCCCTAGAGCAAGCTAGCATGCAGAGTAGTGTTATCTGCAAGCTCTGAGTTTGGTTGAGAAGTCCTGTCTCTTTGAATAAGGTTACGGTAGGAGGAGAGAGAAGGATTCCTGACATCGACCTTGGGCCTCTCTATACATGTGCACTCACGTGTATATGCACCTACACACGTGAGTGCGGAATTTGTTATTGTTTTATTCCCTTCCCTCCCGTGAGCCAGCCCTGCGTGTGATGAAATGATTCTGCCTCATCTAGTAGGGTAGAAGAGAGATGAAGCATCATTCCCCACATCAACTTTTGGCCTCTTCATGTGCGCTCACCCACACACATGTGCATCTACACAGACCTTTGCCCATAACACATGCAAACGTGCATATACACACAAATGGAAAAGGAAAAGAATTAATTGATTAGTTCTCACAAGTCAGTAAGATGGATTCAAGGTAAGACTGCTCAGCCATCTGGTCTGTTGAAAGTTATGTTCAGCCAGCATAGTTGCCCTCTTTCTTTCCCTGCTCCTGCCTCCTCCCACCCCACTGCCTCATCTTCAAACAGGGCAGAGTGTCGTGATGGCCGTAACACAAAGGACAAGTCTTAGTGTACTTAACAGACCTTTGCTTCTGTGACTCTTACAACTTTTACTAATGTCTTGTTGGCCAGAGCAGCTTGTGTATGCATGTCCTGCATCACTGTTGGAGAGGGCTACAAAAGGATGTGGATGTTGGAAGGTATAATTTGATAATGTTCTACTCTGTCACACTCCAGTACCTGTTGACACCTCTTTTAGGTCACAGAAATTAGAGGTTTTGTGTGTATAAGTGTGTGTGTGTGGGGGGGGGTGCGGTGGGGGGGGGGGTGGGTTGTCGGGTTGCAGGATTCAGGCCAGCCTCAAACTTGGAGACTAAGAGGGTGTGCTGGTTTGAATGAGAGTGTTCCCCATAGGCTTGTATGTTTGAATACTTGGTCCCCAATTGGCAGACCTGTTTGGGAAGGGTGAGGTGTGGTCTTGTTAGACAGGGGGTGCCACTGGGGCATTCTCGAAGGTTTCAAAAGACTTACACCATTCCCAGTGTATTTCTCTGCCTCTTGTTTGTGGAGCAAGATGTGGGATCTCGGCTGTTCCTGTCTCCATGCCTTTGCTTCCCTGTCAGAAGTTTGTTTCCAGGACTGTCTGCCCAGGGGAGGCACCACCCACAGTGAGATGGGCCCTCTGCATCAATTATTAATAAAAAAAAAAATAGCCTACAGGTTTGCTCACAGGACATTTTGGTGGAGACATTGTCTCATTAGAGATTGCCTCTTCTCAGATAATGTCTAGGTTTGTGTCAAGTTGACAGAAACTGACCAACACAGCAACTGAAAATAATTCTTCTTGACACTTAGTGGATTTTAATAAGTGTGGAGAAGGGAAAAGATTTTACTTTTTGTTACAAAGACTTTGTTGTTATTTCTAGATTTATATATTTTTATTTTTAAGTATTGGATGTTTTATCTTCAAGTATTGCTGCAGTACCATGTGCATATGGTGCTCACAGAGGCCAGAAGGGGGCATTAGGTCCTCTGGAACTGGAGTTACAGATGATTGTGAGCCACCATGTGGGTGCTGGTGTTATGGGGTATCCACCAGAGAAGACTGCTCGGACATGGATTTAATACAATAGAAAGTCTTTATTAGCTGGCTGACAGCTACACTGAGTGTTTGAATCCCAGTGTAGCCCTGAGACCTTCTCAGGGTGAGACTTTAGGCACAAAAACCATGACCTGTGTTGACACACTTTAGTTAGCAAGAACAGTTAGCCAGAATCGGAACTACAGAAGCTAAAAAGCAAGATTAGTACATTCAGAGTCTTTCCCAGAACTATGGCCTTTGATGGATTAGGCCTTTGTTTTCATTTTGGCAGATGGTGCTGTCTACCTGCTGAGTTTTGCAGCCTGAATGGCACTTCCATCATGAGTCAGCTGTGCTGAGGGCTGAAGGCCTCCTAAGGTCTGGGGCCCATTACACTAGGAACTGAACCCAGGCCCTCTGCAAAAGCAGCAACTGCTCTTGACAACGGAGCTGTTTCTCATTTCTCCATCCCCAAGATAACTGTTTTTCAAATGGCTCCATTGGGAATGCCTTTATTAGAGAATTATTAATTACAGTGCCATTCTCCATGAACCATGGCATATGTATGAATGGTATGGAAGTCACTAGACTATTTGTTCCTGTCCGATAGTTTTTATCCTGAATTTTTGCTTCCACAAAAGCAAGTAGTCATTACAAAACTTACATAACATTTTGGTCCTTAGCAGATCACTATATATGTCTGTGACCTCATACAACTATAATGGGAGCCATAAAATTATTACCTATTAAAAGAAATTACCTAGTGACATAGCTATTATAACTTCAGAGTGGAAAGAATTCATCATTCATGTTTGTGATGATGTTGGCGTAATGATGCTGGCATGTGGATGTTGCTAATCATTATACATATGTGTAGTTAGTAACACTTATTATGAAAAATGACCGTCACTTGCTTATAAGTTTACTGTGTTAGAGTGTTTATTCCATTTTACACTGTTAGTAGTTGAGCATAGGACCTACTGGATGCTAGGCAAGCATTGTACCATGGAGTTATCCCTAGCCCTGTTATCGTTATTTTAGAGACTGTGAAACATTGTATCATTGAATTGCCAATTGTGTGAAGCTTATTTAATTCCTAATAGTTCTTTTTGTTTGTCCTGAAGAGGTAACATGTAAAATTAGGAGAAAATACTTGCAGATCATGTATCTTAGAAGCGATTGATATCTAGAATGTGTAATGAACTACAATTCTGACGTAATATTGAGAAGTGATTTAATATTTAAGATGAAGAATTGTGGGAATTGGAGAGATGGCTCAGCTGTTAGCACTTGCTGCTCTTCCAGAGGACCAGAGTTTGGTTCCTGGAACCCACGCTGGGCAGCTTACAGGTGCCTGTAACGATAGCTCCAAAGAATCCAGTGCCCTCTTCTGGTTTTCATAGCCACTCAGACATGTGGCAAGCATTTACACACGCAAGTAGAAATAAGTGTTTATTTATGTATTTTAAGAATAATTTGATACAACTTAGTAGAATGGTTGCCTAGAATGCATGAAGCTTTGGGTTCGCTTCCCAGCACTGTATAAACCAGGCAGAGTGGGGTACAGAACCCCAGGGAGACGAGATCAGGAGCATTACAGGTTCAGGTTTGAAGTCAGCCTGTACCAGGCCTTGTCTCTAAAAGAAGATGAGAACCAGCCAAGCACAGGTGGTAGCTACCTGTCATTTCAGCAGTTTGATGACGGGGCAGAAAGATCTCCAGCTGGAGGCGGCTTAGTTAGTTCTGCCTTAGTCTGGTTACACAGGAGACAGTTTCAGAAAAATACAGACGAAAATGTCAGCAACCGTGCCTCTTGATACTTCAGAGTGGTTAAAATGGGGCTGGCTGGAGGTGTGTGTCCGTGGTAAAGTGTGTGCTTCCTATACGTAAGGCCTGGGTTTGATTCCTAGCACTCTGTGTGTGTGTGTGTGTACACTAAGAAGTAAATACCAAATTTTATTCATGAATTCAGTTAGTATGCACGGAGAGGCAGTGGATAGTAACTGTACAGGCTTGCCTTTGTTGCAAGTGTAGGGAGGAAAAGACCTTCCTTCTCCTCTCAGCATTTTGACGACTGAGTTGATGAGACAGCCTGACTGGAAGCAGGGAAAGAGGCAGAGAGGTTAATATGTACTCTGAGAGTAGCCTAGGGGCCCACAGGAAGACAAAGATGCAGTCAGTAAAACTGAGGAATTGATATGCTCTGCTCATAGGAATGGTAACCTAGGTGATTTAAGGATATGAACAGGCATTTGACCTGTCCTATAGGTTAGCTTCTCTTTCCCAGGTTGCTACATCTTCCTGGAGGGGATTTGTGGCCTTAAGAGAGGTTGCCAGTGTGGGTGTGTGATTGTGTTTTTTTTTTTTTAAGATTTATTTATTTATTATGTATACAGAAGAGGGCGCCAGATCTCATCACAGATGGTTGTGAGCCACCATGTGGTTGCTGGGAATTGAACTCAGAACCTCTAGAAGAGCATTTGGCGCTCTTAACCTCTGAACCATCTCTCCAGCCCCAGAATTAGTAAATGTCTTGGGCTTTTCTTTTCTTTCCTTTTTTTTGGTTTTTTCGAGACAGGGTTTCTCTGTGTAGCTTTGCACCTTTCCTGGAACTCACTCTGTAGCCCAGGCTGGCCTCGAACTCACAGAGATCCGCCTGCCTCTGCCTCCCGAGTGCTGGGATTAAAGGCGTGTGCCACCACCGCCCGGCTTGTGATTGTGTGTTTTAAACATTTATGTCTTTTGTGTGTGTGTGTGGACATGTGTGCTACAGCAAATGTGTGAAGGTCAGAGAATAATTTGCAGGAATAGGTTCCCCCTCTACCATATAGGTTCTAGGGCTTGAACTCAGACTAGCAGGCTTCGCATCAGATGTGTTTATCTACTGAACATCTCCCAGCCTCATTTTGTTTGACAGAGCCCCACTTTGTAATCCAAGCAAGCCTGCAGATAATTGTATAGTCCAGGCTTTACTCAACTCACTGAGAGCCTCTTCTTTCAGTAGTAGGATTACTAGCTCAAACTGCCACACCCTACCCTGCGTTTGTTTTTGTTTTAAATAGATCTGATTGTGTAGCTCTGACTGGCCTGAAACTCCCAGAGATCTGCCTGTCTCTGCCTCCGAGTTCTGTGACTAAAGTTGTGTCCTAACATTCTTGGCCTCCCAGTATTTGTTTTCACATTCCTTCTAATCTGAGTAATCAGTAAACTAGAACATTGTGTTTAGAGTGGCGTTTTCTGACTCCTTTGATTTAAGGACTATTTCTTTACAAACTGCTCCTCTTGTTGGGAAGACAGTGAACAGGCAAACAAACGAGATTACTTCAGTAGGACAGTGATAGTCAGACTAGTGTTACGTAACTGAGGGCCAATAGCAGATTGAGGATCTCAGGGGCTTTGGGGAGGACTTTCATCTCGAGACTGAAATGGTGAAAAGGAAAGGAAGTGGATGTCTGGTTTGGCAGAGTGGCTCAGAACTAGAGAGGCTGCCTAGAAAAGGAAAGGGAAGTACAAAGACCTGGAAGCAATAAGAGATGAATGTGGCTATTGTTGGGAATATTAAAGTCCTTGCCAGTATGAGAGGGTAGTAGTAGGAACTGCCCCAGAGGAGGCAGTAGCCAGGAGCTTTTTGTGACCTTGCAGACGGCAGTGAACTTTGCTTTCAGTAGAAGACTTAGGGAATAGTCTTGTTTTTATTTAATGGTTGATTTTTTTTCCTAAACACCAAACATAGATTACTTTCAAAATCAGTAAAAACAAATTTAAAAGTGAAAAAAAAAAAAACACAAAAAAAGAAAAGAGAAAAAAGAATGCCCAAAGGTCATGGATAGACATTTCTCCAAAAAAAGATACAAATGGCCAAGAAGCATATGAAAAATCAACATCCCTGCTCATTAGGATATATACAAGTCAAAACTGTACTGAGATGTCATTTATATTTGTCTCAATGACCACTATCAAATTCAAAACAAAATAGGAGCTAAGTCTGGAGGCTGGGTCCACCAGCCTTCAGTGGGTAGAGGGAACCCAGTGTCCAGGGCTGCATAGTGAGATCCTGCCTCAGAAAGAAGCAAGCTGCTGCTGCTGGTGGTGGTGGTGGTGGTGGTGGTGGTGGTGGTGGTGGTGGTGGTGGTGGTGGTGCACGCCTTTAATCCCAGCACTCAGAAGGCAGAGGCAGGCGGAGTTCAAGGCCAGCCTCGTCTGCAGAGTTCCAGGACAGCCAGGGATACACAGAGAAACCTTGTCTTGAACCCTCTCCCCCAAAAGGGGAAGAAACAAGCAAAACCCCCTAAAATAACAAATATTGCTAAAGATGTGCAGGAATTGGAACAGTTGTACACTGTGGCAATACAAAATGGTAGTCACAATGGAAAACAATATGGTGCTGCTTTAAAAGCTAAATCATTGTTACAGCTCAGGGTCAAGCCCTTGCTTCGAAAGCTCAAAGCTCTGGATTCTAGTTCTCATACCAAAAAAAATTTTTTTATTTTTTGAGACAGGGTTTCTCTGTGTAGCCCTGGCTGTTCTAGAAGTCACTTTGTAGAGATCTGACTGCCTCTGCCTCCTGAGTGCTGGCATTTATTAAAGGCATGTGCCACCACTACCTGGCCCAAGTTTTTGTATTAGCTGTTTTGGTAAGACTTGAAATTTTTTCTTTATGTTTTGCCTACATGTATGTATCGCACCATGTGTGTGCCTGGTTCCTGAAGAGGTCAGAAGATGTCAGATCCCCTGAAACTGGAGTTAAAAGACAGTTGTAAACTGCCATGTGGGTTCTGAGAACTGAACCTGGGTTCTCTGCATGAACAACATATGTTCTTAATCATTGAGCCATCTGCCTAACCCCTAAATTAATTAGTTTTGAGCTGGGTTTGATAGCATATGCATATAATTCTGGTACTTGAGAGGCTGAAGCAAGAGGATCGCTGTGAGTTCAAATCAAGCCTGAGCTGCCTAACAAGATGCTGTCTCAGAGAAGTAAAGCATAGAATGCTGCTGTTGAGATGGCATGGAGGGTCAAGGTGCTTGCTGCTAAACTGGATGTCCTCCTTTCCATCTCTGGAACCCACATGGTGAAAGGAGAGAACCAGCTCCTACAGGTTGTCTTCCAGCCCCGCATCTGCCCTGTGTCTGCAAACACAAGTTTGGTTTTGATGGCCTGAAACTGCTGTGTGGACCGTGCTGGCCTGTAGCTGTGGCAGTCCTCTTGCATCTGCATCCCACATGCATGCCAGGGGTTCAGTTGTGCACCCGTTTACATCTTCATACACGTATACAAGGCAGTTTGAGTGTATGCCTCACCCTCACCCGCGCCATCCTCTTCCCAACTAGTTCCTCTTCTGCTTTCATGACTTGTTGGGTTTTTTTTTGGGGGGGGGGGCGTGTTTCGTATAATATTATAGGACCAGCCTTAATATTACACTTCCCAGAGGCCCAGAAGAGACACTACCCGTGGTACGGGAATGAAACACGGAGCTCTTCTGTCCAAAATTCTGCCCACTTCTATATCTTTCCCAAGACAGCAACACCTTCATGTTTACAATACAACATAAGAATTGCAAGGTCCCCACCAGAAGCTTCCTGGCAACTTCATTTGCAACCCAAAAAGGGGAAGAGAATAAAGGCAGAGTTAGATAGGAGCTGGAATAAATCAGAGAAGGAATTTATGTGCTAGGAATATATCCTTACTGTGGTTAGGTGAAAACATTATGAGTCTATCATAATGTGCTCAGACTATAAACTTACAGGTGATAGGGTAAAGAAATCTGTAAGTCACTAAAAATAAAACTGCCACTGTTTTTCTCTGCTACCAGTTTCCTGACAGGGCGGGGGAGGAGTACTGATAGCTGGTCAATCTGCATCCCAGCTTGAAGCACCTAGTAAGAGGGAACCCCTTTTATCTAAGAAGTTGCTCTGGGGCTGTGGAAGATCTGAACTTTATTTGCACAGTAAACAAAACTATGCATCTAGTAGCCTGTTAGTCTCCTAGCTCAGCGGGGGAGTTAGTTACCTAGAGGTTCAGCTTCTGAGAAGCTTAGCTGTTTGCCAAATGGTCTATAGTATTTGGGCACACAAGAATCTCATAGCAGAAGACGGGCTGAAATATTAAAAGCAGATAACACCAAATATTCGTAATAAATGGCTTGCCTTTTGACAGACCCTTGGCCAATCAAAATATAGCTTTAATACACAGCTGAGTCTCTATAATATATTCTTGTGGCCCGCAAGGTGGGAGGGGACTTCAGCATTCCATCAGGGTTGCTTACCAGTAGCATGTGTGAGTGATTATTTACAGGAACACCTTCTCTGTGGCTACTGTTGGTTTTAATGCAGCGGGTGCAATGTTATTCATTAAGTGGCGCAGTTACCATAAGAGAAAGTCCACGAGATACGACAAAACCCATTGTCAGAGTTTATTAGAGGAGAGGGACAGAAGAGAGTGTGACCAGGCCTGTGGAAGACACGTGCAGAGAGAGAAGGTTGGGAGGAGAAGGAGAGGGAGGAGTCTGTGAACCGCTTCTTATGGATTCCCCTACACATGCGCATATGGACTTATGGAGCTACCATGCGTACACATAGATTGCATGATCACACTGCATGCAAATTACACGATCACGTATTATGTAGTATGTAAGGCCCCTTGCTTGGTTACTGAACTGCGCATGTACGGTCATGTAGCTAGGGGAGTGGCCAGGAATTTCAACATTCCAGATTCTTTGCTTATTATAAAAAAAGGTGGGTGAACAGGAATAGGGGCGCTGTGTCTCCCGAAAGCTGCTTCTACCTGACTTGGTGGGCATCATTTCGCTCTGGGGGGGGGTAGGGAAGGGGGCTTCTGAGGTAGCAGGGTGTCCTGGAGGATTGTTGTCTGCTGCTCTGGAGCCATCTGACAAGGTGCTGTCTAGGTGAATTCAAGCTGGCTCTGGAGCTTGCTGACCTGTCCAAGTGGATTCTATGGAGCTCAGAAGAATTTTTAAACATATTAAGAAGCAGTCATGGGAAATTTAAAGTCTTGCGCTAGTGACCATGATATTGTAATGTTTTAGTACACTGCTGTATTGGTTAGTGTGTGTGTGTGTGTGTGTGTGTGTGAGAGAGAGAGAGAGAGACAGACAGACAGACAGACAGACAGACAGACAGACAGATATTTGGATCATGCTTTTAATTTTTACCTGAGATAAGCCTTATCAGAGACAGATGATTTTAAGGCACCTGTTTCCTTTATTAGTTTAGCATCCAGGAGACACAGGTGATCAATTGCTGAGGGCTAACAGTAATAGATTATTACATTAATGTCTGTTTTTTGCAGAGCCCAGACCCTTTGGGGTCTGGGGGTGTAAATACCTTTGGATTGTTACTGTTCCTTACCATCTGAGTATATACTTGATGATCCTTGGATTCCAGCTCTATGGTGATCCTGTAACAGTTAGCTGAGTAGTTAATTAGAAGAGGGAACCAGGAAGAGAAAAGCTTGTGGGGTGAGACTTCATTCTTCTGGAATTAGGACAAGGCAGTGGATCCTGGTGTCCTCTGGAACAGAGAGCGAGCAGGGCCTGTCTGTGTCCCTGTGCATGAGGAGGAGAAGCACTGCTGACCGGTCTGGAGTGTGGCCCATGGAGGGAGCAATGCAATGAAAGCTCCTACCTGAAAATCTGGAAATCTCTTCCCGTTAGGTACCCCTGGAAATACAATTAAGTGGTGGGGTCTGGTGAGGTGGGTAAGCCTGTCCCCACGAGGAGAGGTAGGACCCCAAAACTCCCTCAGGACTGAGTAAGTGGCTCAGTGTCCAAGAGAAGGAAAAGGATCGCCCCATGCTGCATCCTGGATTCCCTGTGAGCCTGTGGCCAAGCCTTGGAGGTCTTTGTTTGGCACTTTGAACAAGGCTCCATTGATGGCCCGCGTGGCCTTTTCTACCACACATTTAAAACAGGGACCTGGAAACGTCTATGCAGCCGCCGGGATAGCGTGTGCCAGCATTTGGCAGTTCTGTTCATGGGCTTTCTCATCTCTCCCATGGTACCTTAAATGCCACAGCTGAGACTTCTGCCTGTGGGGTCAGGGGCCCTCTCTCCATATGCTTACTTAAGTTAGCCCTGATATTGGGAAGCTATGGGAGACGTGAGACGGATTTTATTCTGTATTCTTGAATTACGTTTTGTTTGTTTGTTTGTTTTTTAGCTTTTGATAGTTTGTTGGTTTGAGGACAGCTTTAGGAAGACCTGCCAGGAGGCAGGTTGTAAACTGATATCTGACTAGAGAGCCATCTGGACCAATATGGGTCCTGATCCTAAACTCATTTGCATGCATCCTAGCCTGCTTCCAGAACTATCCATGCTACTCAGGGCAGCTCAAGAACAGGTGACAGAGTGCGGTGGGAGCCACAGTTGGGCAGGAGCAGAGAAGCGGAGGGTCTTTGGAGTCAGAGATTCCTCAGGTTCAGGTTGCACGTGGACAGGAGAGAAAGGCTCAGAAAGGGACGGTTCAGGGGGCTGGGGAGATGGCTCAGAGATTAAGAGCACTGCTTGATCTTCCAAAGATCCTAAATTCAATTCCCAGCACCCACATGGTGGCTCACAACCATCTGTAATGAGATCTGGCGCCCTCTTCTGGCCTGCAGGCAAACATGCAGACAGAACACTGCATACATACCTACATACATAAATAAATGAAAGGGAGGGCTCAGAGCTTAGGTAAAAAGCGTGGGGATAAGGTAACTCTTTTCATTTGCCCATTCGCTGGCATAAGTTAAATAATTCCCGTGAAGTATTGGGGTCTACGCAGCCATTACGCAGCCATGTTTACTGGTATCTGGGGATATTGAAGGCGTTTCTCAGAGGAGGGGTGGGACTGAGAGGAGGAAGCCTTATGTCCCACGACTGCAGCCGAGAGAAAACAATAAAATAACACATGGGATCCCCAGTCTCAGGCATCCCCGAGGTTAGGGACGGATCTGTGAATCAGCACAAGTTACCCCACCCTTTGTCAAGAGGGGGTAAAGGCTAGGGGCATACGTACCAGAGGACCTCCCAGGGGTCTGACAGCATTCAATGCTTTGTCAAGAGAGAATGAGTCGTGGCGTATGCAGTCCGAGGACACTCCCCTCCGACAGTGAGAACTATATCTCAGGGTACAGTCTTGGGAAATGGCAAGGGATTGGAAAGGGAAAACTCACTATTCTGGGCTGCTGGTGTTGTGCAGAGCAGTCTGGCGGCCGGGTAAATGAAAATAGCTGGCAGTTGTAGATGGAAGAAACCTTGGTACAGGGTCCCGGACGCAGAGCCCTGGGAGAGCCTGCTCTGTCACAGCACCGGTGTGGGTTTTAATGCGGCAGTGCAGTGTTATTCATTAAGCAGCGCTGTTACCGTACAGGCTACCTTAAATTCAAGAATTCATTGGTCATGCTATTTCCAGAAGACGGTGTTCCACAACAGTCTGTCCCCTTCTCATAATTCTAAAATTGTTTCTGTCCCCTCTTATGGAATGGATCCTGAGTTTTGGAGGCTTTGGCTATCTCCTCACCCCCTGTGAAGTATCGATATACTGCTCAGACTGGCCTCCATTCACCTTGCTCAAGTGTCCTCTTCCCTCAGTTGCCTAAGTATCTGGGCCGGTAGAGCTGCAGACAGTGTACCACCCAGCTTAAAGCAGGCTCTTAAGGAGTTGTTTGAATATCCTTATTTATGACCTTAATTTTCACAGAAGAATGGACACAGGAAAAAGACACACATACACTGTTCTATGGGTTTTTTTTTTAAGGCCACATTTTGTGGCACGAATCCCAAATGGTCTTATAATAAAAACCCAGAGCCAGATATCAGGGTGAAAGCTGAAAGATCAGAGAAGCAGAGCAGCCACAGCCACCACCTCTTACCTCACCAACTCCTCAGCCTGACAGAGCGCGAGTTCCTGTCTAAAAGGATGATCAGTGCTGCCTGGCCGGCCGAAGAGTCACGGGCCATGGTTACCAGAGTTAGAATGGACTTTATTAGAGGGAAGAGGGATAGGACGGAGAGCCAGGCCTGGCGGAGCGGAAACGGAAAAGGGAGGGGTGGGGGGGTCTGTGTCCAGCTTATTAAGGCTGGTACGTAGTCACCCACTGATGACATAAGACGTTAAACCCGGAAGAGTGAGAGCAGGATCCTAACACTGTCTCCTCCCACCTTATATCCTTTGTCTGCCCAGCCATATTACTTCCTGTTTCAAGCTTCCTAGTGCTAGGATTAAAAGGCTTGTGTCACCACTGCCTGGCTCTGTTTCTCTTTTAGACTGGATTAATCTGTAGCACAGTGTGGCCTTGAACTCACAGAAATCCTATGCTGGGATTAATGGTGTGTGCCACCATTGCCTGGCCTCTGTGCTTAATCTAGTGGCTTGTTCTGTCCTCTGATCTTCAAGCAAATTTTATTTGTTCAAAATATCACAACATTAAAAAACAAAAACAAAAAAACGGAGTCAGGCATAGTGATTCACAGTTGTCATCCCCGTACTTGGGAGGCAGAGGCAAAAGGATCTCTGCAAGTTCAAAGTCCCAGGCTAGCCAGAGCTTCATACCTGAGACCCCATCTCAGAAAAACAAAAATCAAAAACCATTAGGAACAAACAAATAAGCACGCAGCAAACCCAAATGTATCCCCAACTTTAGGGCCATCACAGACATTTCATGTTCTCGTCACACCATCTTTTTATCTGTCTGGTAACTTAGAAACATGACAGGTCGTAATAGTCATCGGTTATGAAGCTCTGTCAGCTGCCAGCAGTATCTGGTGCTTCGTGATGCCTGCCCATTGGCTCTTTCTTGTTGAACATTTCTACTCATTTCCCAGCAGAATTAGATAAGTGCAGATAAGATAAGTAAGAGATTAATGTGAATTAATCTTTTCCCCGCCCCTCTCCTTTTCAGATGTGATGATGAGCAGATGTGCAACGACAAGGAGCGGTTTGCCAGGTAATGCCGAGGATCTTTGTCCTGGTTGTGGGATCAAGCCGTCTAAATGTGGGGTTTAAATGTTATCTAGGTGAGAGTGAATTTCTCTGTGTAGTATCTTCCTCTTCTGAAAAGTGTTGAGACAGCCTGTCATTGATGCAGGTGACCTGACTTGAAGCTAGTGGTGGATTTTCACAAAATGCTTTTCTCATGTATGCAAGGTATACTAGTGTGTTATTGTATCTACAGGAACACACATTATGGACTTCTTGGGGCTGTTTGTTTGTTTGTTTGTTTGTTTATGAGACAGGGTTTCTCTGTGTAGCTCTGGCTGTCCTGGAACTTGCCTGTAGACCAGACTGACCTCAAACTCAGAGATCCGCCTGGTTCTGCCTCCCAAGTGCTAGGATTAAAAGCGTGTACCACTTTTGCCCAGCTGGATATAATTATTATATTGGTACAAATAATGGAAGAATTTTTATAGAAAATGGTTTTTACTCATTTAAATGAGTTTTTTTCTAGATAATAAACTTAAAATTCGTTTAAATAAATGTTAGATTATGAAATACACTTATTTTACTTTTTATTAAAGAGTAATCTTTCTCAATCCAGAAACTGACTTTACTTTTAGAAAATTATTGCTATGAGTAACTCTTAAAAAAAAAAAAAAAAGAGGGCATGGGGCTGGAGAGACAGCTCTGTGGGTAAGAATGCTTGTTGCTCTTGCAGAGAACCTGAATTTGGTTCCTCAGCATGCACATGGTGGCCCACAACCACCTGTAACTCTAGCTCCAGGGAACTTGACATCTTCTTGGCTTCTGGGGACTTCCACATGCACACGATCATACATACATACAGACGCACACATAAACACATAAATACTTGGGGAGCCACGATACCAGCTTCCAGGTATAAGCCTGTGCCCCTGTCCACTCTCCCCAGTACCTTGGCCCCGCTTAAACAGGAGTATCTGCTTCAGTACAGTGACCCCAAATGCTAAACGCACATCAAAAATCCTGTCTTGACTGACTGGACCTAAGCAAGATCAGCAAATGTTAGCATAATTTCAGACACACTCCGAGGAACTCACTCTTAGGAGCTGAGGCAGCATTTGGGCCCCTCATCTTCTGATATTATGTTTTCAAAACAGACAGGGAGAGAAAGGAAAGACTTAGCCGGGAAGAAAAATTGCACCGGACATTTAACCTCTCATATTAAGTTTGGCACGGATGACTTTTATTCTTGCATAAGTATCTACTAATCACTGAAAATAAATAAATAAATACTTTAAGCTCAATCCCTAAATCCAACAGTGAAAGGAAAGGACTTATTCCCAAAAGTTGCACTGTGTCACACACACTGTGACACTCAGGTGCCTGCACTTATACATGTACGTCATATAGACACACATAATGATAATAATACAGATTTAGAAACTACTGATTTTTGGCTGGGGAGCTGGCTCAGGGTATAAAGTGCTTATCCCCAGAACGCACATAAAATGTTGATACAGTATCCCGAGAGTCTGTAACCCTCGTGCACCCTTACTGAGACAGGAGAATAGCCAGAAGCTTGTGGGTCAGCTCACTTGATGTATGTGTGCAGCAGTGGACAGTAAGAGTGACTCTCTCGGCCGGACGGTGCTCACCTTTAGTCCCAGCACTCGGGAGGCAGAGGTAGTTGGGTCTCTGTGAGTTTGAGGCCAGCCTGGTCTACAGAGCGAGATCCAGGACAGTCACCAAGACTACATAGAGAAACCCTGTCTCGAAAAAATCAAAAAATCAAAAAAAAAAAAAAAAAAAAAAAAAAAGAATGATTGTCTCAGACCAGGTGGAAGGCATAGGCCAACACCTGAGGCTGTTTTTTAACCTTCCCATGTCTCTCTCTCTGTCTCTCTTTCTCACACACACACACACACACACACACACACACACACACACACACACACAGAGTTGAGTTTGTAACCCCCTCAAAAATGAGTAATTTTATTTTTAAATGTTGTATTTAATTGAGTACTTTTAAATGACTTGTTTTTAATTATGCTTATGTGTGTCTGTGTATGGAGGCCATAAGAGGACATCAGACTCCTGGAAGAGCAACAAGCACACTTAACCACTGGGTTGTTTCTATAGCCCAGTGAATACTGACTGAAGATTTTATTATATTGATTGATTGGTTAATTAATATATAAATAGAGAGCTGCATTCCACATGTGGAGCTTAAGGACAACTTCTGGCGTGGATTCCTGCCTTCCACCTGTGAATCACAGTGATCAAACTCAGATCTTGAGGCTGGGCAGCAAGCATCTCAACCCACTGAGCCAGCCTGCCGGCCCTTCTCTGAGTACTTGTTAGTAGTATTCAGTCACTGCTGATCCTGCCTGTCTGGGGTCCACTTTGAGGCTACTGATCTAGAGATCCAAGAATTATCAGGCAGTCTTTCGGGCCACAAGAATATATCATAGAGATTCAGCTGTGTATTAAGGCTATACTTTGACCGGCCAAGGGTCTGTCAAATGGGAAGGAATATTTGGTGTTATACAGCCTTAATATTCAGCTGCTCTTGCTGTGAATTTCTTGTGGGCCCATATATTACTAGACCATTTGTCAAATAGTTGAGCTTCTCAGACCTGCTGAACTCCTAGGTTACTAACTCCCCGCTGAGCCTAGGAGACAAGCAGGCTGTAGATGCACAGCTTTGTGGGCATGGCAGAGAGACTGACTGAGGACAACAGGGCTTTTTGCATAACCAGGTGCAGTAAGGACTGGAGGGAATTCCAGAGGAAAACTGCGGGGCCAGAGAGAAGAGAGGAAGACAGAGATTCTGTGGAGGGTAAGGCAGATCTCTTACAGACTTTATCAGGGCCAGGGGTAAGGAGCAAGGAAGGACAGACAGAGGACGAAGATGAGACCAAAAGCATAAGGGCTTAGTTAATACCAGGGCTATGAGGGAACAGAAGAAGTAGGTACCAAGAGGAACTAAGACTCAGGATGGAACTGAAGCTGAGTAGATAGTTTGGTCATAAAGGAATAAAGTAACGGACAAAAGAGCGTAGTGTACATATATTTCTTTCCCTCAGATGCCCCACGCCTGACGTAGCGTCTTCCCCAGGACTCTGGGAGGAATTTTCTCAGGGCTGGAACTTGGGGAAATTCCGTTATCTTTAAGGCAGAGTAGATTAAAACTCTTAGAAACAGTGTTGACTGTATATAGGGTTGATTGAAGAGAACAGGTATGTAGTAGGTGAGTAATAGGTAGAAAGAGGGAGGGAGGGAGGGAGTTAGACAGAAGCTGCTGAACTATTAGGACAGCTTTGAAATCATGAGTGCCTGGGCACAGAAAAGTGGCCTTGACACTAGGTAAAGAGTTTATTAAACCCTTGAAATAAAGGAAATCTTAAGTATGCAAATTATTTCCGAAGTGAAATCTTTGTGGTAATAATCTTTCAGATTCTGTTAAAAAGTCAAGCCATAAAACTGGATGTGGCAGTGTATTATTGTAATCTCAGTGCTGTGGAGGTGGTGGCAAGAGATTAGAAGTCCTAGGTTAGGGGCTGGAGAGATGGCTCAGCAGTTAAGAACATTGGCTCCTCCTGCAGAAGACAGGGATTCAATTCCCAGCACCCACGTGGTGGTTCACAACCATCTATCTATGAGTCCAGTTCCAGGGGATCTTGCACCCTTTTTTGGACTTTATGGGCCTTGCACACATGTGGCACTCATGTATACATAGAAGCAAAACATACACATAAAAATAAAAATAGATAATTTTTTTTTTTTAAATTTGGCATCCAGGCACTGGTAGCACATGCCTTTAATCCCAGCACTTGGATGGATCTCTGTGGACTTCAGAGCAAGTTCCAGATCATCATTAAGGCAGGTAGTATAGGCCCACAGTCTCTTGACTGAAATTCTATCAAGCCATAAAAACACAACCTGGAATATTTTAATCTACCTATGTCCTATTTTGTTCAGAAATATTGGAGTAGAAAAGAGATTATGACTCTGCTAATAATACTAAAAGGAATTTTACAACAAAAATTCATTTCTTTCTTTTTTTTTTAATTGGTTTTTTCTGGTTTTTTTTTTTTTTTTTTTTTTTTTAGGTTCGAGACAGGGTTTCTCTGTGTAGCTTTGCGCCTTTCCTGGAACTCACTTGGTAGCCCAGGCTGGCCTCGAACTCACAGAGATCCGCCTGCCTCTGCCTCCCGAGTGCTGGGGAGGCAGCACCACCTCCGCCCGGCCCTTAATTGGTTTTTCAAGACAGGGTTTCTCTGTATAGCCTTGGAATTTTCTCTGTAGACCATGCTGACCTCGAACTCAGAACTCAGAGATCTGCCTACTACCTCTACTTCCTGAGTGCTGGGATTAAAGGCATGCACCACACCACCAGGCTAAGGAAGGTTTTGTAAATAATTTTAAAACATGACCTATTAAGATTCCTTAAACATTAGTTGATTGTGTATATGTTTGTGTCTATGTGCGTGTGGATATGTGCCTATAAGAGCATGTGCCCATGGAAACCACAGGATTCCCTGAAGTTGGATTTATAGGCAGTTGTGAACTGTCCAGCATAGGTGCTAGGAACCAGACTCAAGTCCTCTTCCAGAACAGTGTGTGCTCTTAACCTCTGAGCCGTATTTCTAGTCTTTTTTGTTTGTTTGTTTGTTTGTTTGTTTGTTAAGGTCTCACCAGCCCTGGCTTTCCTGGAACCTGCAGGCATAATTTTGCCTTTGTTTTCTGAGTGCTAGGATTAAAGTTGAACACCACCACAGTCAGCTCTTCTTTTCTCCTGACCATTTTTGAGTATGTATATGTGCATGTAGAGACCAGAGGACAACTTCAGGTTCATCAGGAGCCTTCCTCTTTTTTTTCTCCACCCCCCTAGACAGGGTCTCATTTCTCTTTCTTGGAATGCACCAAGTTGGCTAGGCTGTTGTTGGATGAGCTCCTGGGATCCTCCTATCTCTGCCTTCCCAGTGCCAAGATTCCAAGGATTTTACGTTTCTATTTTATTGGAATTTTCCCATCTACTGCAAAAATAATAATAATCACTATTATTATAATTAAGCTCATTATTATTATTATTATTAAAGCTCAAGTTTTACTCTTTTGCAAATTCCTAGGCACAAGCAGTTCTCCTATTTTATCTTCCCTAGTAGCTGGGACTACAAGGCCCCTGCTTTCTGCTGTGTCCATCCTAAGGCAGAGTCTTAGGACGTTATTTTATTTGCATGGCTCACTTTATTGTCTTCGTTTATATGAGACAGTCTCTCTGGCCTGTTGCTCAGTTCTCATGTTCATATGTGATCTATCCTTGAGATACTTACTCCTTGTCATTATCTTAAATTTTTTTTTAATTTACTTATTTTATCTTTTTCCTATTGCATGCATGTATGCCTCTGCAGCCCGCATATGCATGCCTGGTGTCCATAGAGGACAGAAGAGGGCATCAGATCTTCTAGAACTGGAACAAGAGACTGTCATGAATTGCCATGTGGTTGCAGAGAATTGAACTCAGGACCTCTGGAAGAGCAGCCAGTGCTCTTAACCACTGACCCATCTCTCCAGCCCCATTGTCATTTTTAATAGCCAGACTTTTTGATCTGTTAATGTACTTTACTTAGATAATTTATTTGAGGCTTATCTCTCAAAGTACTGATGCAGTAAATTAGCTAATACCTTGTTTTTTCAGTTGCTACGCCCACTCCTTTTTTGGGGGTGAGGTTTTTGAGATGGTCTTTCTGCATAGTCCTGGTTATGATGGAACTGACTATGTAGACCAGGCTGGCCCTGAACTCCTCAAGGGCTGAAATTAAAGGCATATACCACTACACCTGGCCCCTGCCCCCTGCCACCCATTCTTAACAGAATCTTGGTTTTCTGGAAGAATTTAGTGATAACTTTTGTCTTTCTCCAAGAGAGAAGGAATTGATACTGGTTAAACTATAGAAAAAGTGCTTAGGTGACTAAACCAGAATTAGTTAGATTAGGAATGTGTCAATTATAGAGGATATGTATGCAAGAAATATAGCTCTTGGTTTAAGGATATAATTTCCACGAGTAACATCTGGTCATGGTCCAGCTAGATGGCTCAGCATATAACTCTTACCATCAAGCCTGAGGACACAAGTTCTAGCCCCAAGATCAGATGATGAAAGGAGAGAACAGACCCCCACAAGTTGTCCTCTAACTTCTATACATACTCTCTGTCACACATGTGCACACATGCAGACACACTAAATATTACAATGGGAAAAAAATCTGGTCATAATTTTGTGTATGTGTGTATTTATGTTAGGGACTTATATTTCTGGTCAGTGTAGTGGTATTTGCTCTGCCCATGACATTGGGCTATATGGCCCAAAGGAGGCGGTGCTTCCTGCCATTGTACGTGACTTCTTATAAGGGGTTGGAGAAAGGTCACATGCTCTGCTCCCTGCTCCTGCTTGCGAGGTGGATTCACTTGGATTCACTCCTGGTCAGATCAGAGGACGACTTGTGCTGTCTACTCTGTTCTGTAATCATGAATGTATTTCCTCAATTTATATCTTAATAAATTCTCTTACCATTTTAGTAGACTCACGTGGATTGATTGTAAAAAGTGGCCCCCAACGTGGGGAAGAGAGATGGCTCAGTGGTTAAGAGCACTGACTGATGATCCAGAGGACCTGGGTTCATTTCCCAGGCTGTCCGGTGTCTGGTCACACCAGGATGAAAATGAAAAAAAAAAAAAAAAAAAAAAAAAAAAAAAAAAGAATCGGGAAGCAGGAAAGGAAACCTGTGACCCCTCTCTCTTCTCCTTTTAAGAGGTAATGTACAGCAGCAGGAAGCACCGCCTCCTTCGGGCCCTATAGCCCAAGGTCATGGGTGGAGCAAATACCACTACAGGTCAGTTGTTTGAAACTGCTTAATTTAGACACTATAGATTATCTATGTGAGTGGCTTTTCTTCCCAAGTTGGCAGCAACTTATAAGAATGATCATCCTGAGTTCCTTGGTTGGCTCTTGTTCAAACTCTGTATCTTTGGTCTCTATAGAGATTGTTTGACAAAATCTGTTTTGTGTTGAGATCATGTTAGTTAGTTCCTAACTGGCCTTGACTTTTGTCTTATAAATTACTTTTTTAAAAAATACGGTTCTGTAGATGATGAGAAGGGTTCCTGCTTGTATTGCCATCTCCCCCTTTTCTCTGTATCCGTTTTATTTCTTTTCTTCCCCCACTTGTATTTCATTTCTCCCCCTTCCTTTTCATCCACACTTTCTCTCTTCTCTCCATTCTTCCTTTTTATTTTAATTTTCGCTTAGTTCATCAATTCTGTTTTTAGGTCGGATGATGAGCAGAGCTCTGCGGATAAAGAGAGACTTGCCAGGTAGGAACCGTGTTTAGCATGAAGCAGATGCTGTTGCTCTTCTTACCCTTTGTCTTACCCATCTTTTCTTCCCCTTTCTGTAATTTTTCTTATCTGTGGCCAAAAAAAAAAAAAAAAAAGACAAATTTTTACAAGTTTGGGTGTAACAGGCACTTTGGCTACCCCATCAGAAAGTGGTTGTGTTAAGCCAGGAAGTGGTGGCGGACTCTTTTAATTCCAGGTGTGGTGGTGCACACCTTTAATACCAACACTTGGGAAGCAGAGGCAGGTGGATCTCTGTGAGTTTGAGACTGCGTGGACTATAGAGTGAGTTCTAGGACAGCCAGAGCTGTTACACAGAGAAACTCTGTCTTGAAAAACCTAAGAAAAGCAAAAACAAAAAACCACAGAAATTGCTGTGTTCATTATTTTAAATTTTTTATATTCTCTTTATCTCATCACTAAATTCACAGAATGAAGAGGTTTTAGAAATAATGTGGTAGGGCTGGATAGATGGCTTAGAGGTTGAGAGCACTGGCTGCTCTTCAGAGGTCCTGATTCAATTCCCAGCAGCCACATGGTGGCTCAAACCATCTATAATGAGATCTGGCTTCCTCTTCTGGCTGGCAGGCATATATGCAGGTAGAACACTGTATACATAATAAATAAGTAAATCTTTAAAAAAAGAGAAAGAAATAATGAGGCTGTGTCCATTGGTGCTTTAACAGGAAAAGACTCCATCAGAATACCTCTAACTGCCATAGTTCCCAGCATTTAGGACATAGCACTTACTCTGCACTTCCTGTGTAGACTTGCAGACTCGATTACTCCGTCAGTTCTATTCATTCTTATCATTTCTGTGGAACGTTTGCTGCCTTGATAACAGCTGTTTAAAACATGGACTTTCTGGGCTGGAGAGATGGCTCAGTTTGTGAAGTGCTTCCTGTGCAAGCAGGATTACCAGAGTTTTATCCCCAGGACCCACGGAAAGGAGGGTGTGGGTTTATAACTCTGCATATGTTTGTAATTCTAGCACAAGAAGGAAGCAGAGGCCAGCAAATCCCTCAAGTCACTGGACAGCTACGCTAGCTTAGTAGTCAAGCCCTGAGTCCCAATGAAGAGACGATGTCTCGGAAAACCAGGTGGGAGGCGGGTGACTTAGGAACGAACACCTGAGATTTACCTTTGGTTTTTACATACATGCACATGCATGCTCACACATGCCATGCAGTGTGCACATGCACACACATTACTTTGTGGACGTCAGTCTCAAATTTGTCAGATACAAAGAAAATGAGTACTTTAAATTTGAGAGTAGATTTTTTTTCTATGTCTTAGGCAAAGTAACTAAATATGAACCTATGAAGTGGGACCTTTTTGTACTTTGGAAAGAGACTCTAGAATCAGTCCTTCTTTCCTCTTTCAAGACAGGGTCCCATGTACTTATGCTGGCCTTAAACTCACGATTCTCTTGTCTCTGCCTTCCAAGTACTAGGAGTACAGGTACGCGCCATCATGTCCAGATAAATAATCTCTAGTCAGATTTTCTTCTGAGGGAGTGCTAGGGATTGAAGTCGGAGCTTCGTGTGCTGTGGGTGTGCACCATGCCAGTCCCACGTTAGGAGTGTAAACGACTGTCCATGATACAGAAATACTGCGTGACGCCCAAACTTTCCTGTTCTGGTCTGTGAGCTGGCATGCCTTATTAGTAACTGGATCATTAATACAAATGTTTTTTCTATTTTCTCCTGTATTACTTCTTTAAGCTGGGCCACAAATTCATTCTGTGGCTGTTTGAACCCATGCCTACTACTACTACTACTACTGCTGCTGCTGCTGCTTCCACCCTTCAGAGACCTGACCAGCATGTTGGTGGTGAGGGAGGTATTGCACCGGGGAGGGGGAGCTCTGGGAAAGCCATCTAGTCCTTGGACTTCGTTTGGCTCATTGTATAACAAGGACGTTTGTGGTAGATTAGTGTGTTTGTTGTTTTTCTTGACGGAATAGATCAAAAGTGGTAGAAGAAGAACATAAAGTTGATATAGCCAAGCCGCCCAGCTAGGAGCCAAAATGCAGCCTGTTCGGTCTTCCCTTTGAGGCATCCTCGTGGAAGCCCCTGAGCAGCCTTTTAGCTCTCTAGAATTCCTGATTGCCAACTCTAGATGATTCATCTTACAGTTACATCGTAATTCTGCCTCAGTTTTAAGATCTTTGTTATCTCAGTTGAAATCTTGGTTTCCCTGCTGAGATCCACGTTTCCAGTTGTCCACTCCCTGCTCTACCCGTTCCCGCTGTGCATGTGCCCAGTCTGAGGACCACCTGATAACTACACTCTCGAGTTCAGTGCCCTGCCAAACCCAGATAAGGAGGTAGGACTCGTGTGCACTAGTGTAGCAAATAATCCCAGAATCTCCCAGTTCTGCATTTTAATGTCATAAGAAACTGAAAACAAAGCAGCATTTAATATACTAAGAGAATTTATACTATCATGTCTTCTTTTTTCTTTCTTTTTTTCTTTGTGGGACAAGGGCTCACTGTGTAGCTGTGGGAGTCCTGGAACTCAGAGATCCACCTCTACCTCTTGAGTACTGGGATTCAGGCAGACACCACCATGCGTGGCTTCTCTTTTTTTCCTTTTACCTTTCCCACTTTTTTTTTTTTTTTTTTTTTATATGATAGTCTTATGTATTCCAGGCTGGCCCCAGACTTGATATATAACTGAGAATGAACTTTTGATCCACTCAGGTGCTAGGATTACAGAGTTACACAATTATACGTGTTTTATGGACTGTTGGAGATCAAAGCCAGAGCTTTGTGCATGCTAGACAAGCACTCTACCAACTGAACTAAATTCCCAATCTGAGGTGGTGGTTGCTGCTGCTTTTTCTTCTCCTTTAAAAAAGGGGGGGCAGGCGGGGCAGGGGTAGTTTTGAGACTGATACTGCTGTGTAGCCCAGGCTGGTCTTGAACTCACTTTGAAGTTTGAGATGGTCCCTTGCCTTAGCCTCCCGGTTGCTGGGATTATAGACAGGCATGTGCCACCATGCCTGGCCCCATTGGGTTCTTTAGAACAAGATATCACCATGTAATTCAAGTTATAGCCCAGATTAGCCTTGAACTTAAAATTCTTGTGCCTTAGACTTTTTTTTTTTTGGAGACAAGGTTTCTCTCTTTAGCTTTGGAGCCTGTCCTGGAACTCGCTCTGTAGACCAGGCTGGCCTCGAACTCACAGAGATCCGCCTGCCTCTGTGAGTGCTAGGATTAAAGACGTGTGCCACTACCGCCCGGCTGTGCCTTGGTCTTTTAAAGTGCTGGAATTGTAAGCATGTGCTCTTCATGTCTGTCCTCTGTACTAGTATTTCTTTCATAAGCTGTTGATCCACTTACTTAAATTGGCAAAAGTTGGTCATTTTATTTTCTAGCCTCCAAGTGTTTTAATGCAGTCAGTGAAGCTAAGATTTGCCCCCTTAGGAACTTAAGTAAATGAAATCAACATTTAAAAAAAAAACTATTATTTCTTTTTTGGTTGTTGTTGTTGTTTGAGGCAGGGTTTCTCTGTGTAACAGCCCTGGCTGACCTGGAAGTCACTCTGCAGACCAGGCTGGCCTTGAGCTCAGAGATCTGCCTATGTCTGCCTGGAGTTCTGGGTTTAAAGGCATTCACCAGCACTCCCATCTCTGTTATTTTTTAAAACATTTCTTTCCTCTGAAGAGATGGTGATGTAGAGGAAGTGGTTTCCTGGAGGGGCATTAGGGACTTGTTCTTTGTCTAGACTTGGTTAGTTTGTTTCATGCCTACTGTGCATGAGGTCGACCTGCTTGGCTTCTGAGACTTGAACTTCATCAGACCTAAGTCCTACAGCTCTGAGCAACTGACCCGGTGTCCTTACTCCCCTCATGCCAAAGGACCAGATGCTTCCCTAGAACGGAGCCTCTCTCTTTCTCCATGCAGGGAGAACCATAGTGAGATAGAACGGCGACGGCGGAACAAGATGACGGCGTACATCACAGAACTGTCGGACATGGTACCCACCTGTAGTGCCCTGGCTCGCAAACCGGACAAGCTGACCATCTTACGCATGGCTGTCTCTCACATGAAGTCCTTGAGGGGGACCGGCAACACAGCCGCTGATGGCTCCTACAAGCCGTCTTTCCTCACTGACCAGGTCTGTGCACGTGTGCTGAGGGTTTTGCACGATCGAGGGGTTGTGGGTTCGGGTTTGAGGTAAGGTCTCACGTAGCCTCCAACTCACGACACTCCAGCAGTGACGCTGAACTGTCTCTCGCCTCCACCTCCCTCGGGCCACCATGACCAGCTTCAGGAGCTTGTTTCTTCAGGAGACATCAGACGACATGGAGAAATGAGTTTCAGTCCTTGACTATAACTAAGTGTAGAACTTGGCTCATAAATACAGCCTGTAAAGTGAAAGAAGGGTGCAATTCTAGAGAGGTTACCACGTTCATGGAACCAGGATTCCTTGGGGTTGGAATTCTAGAAGATGGAAGAAATCTGTCTCACCCCTGAAGCAACTTCCAGTCTTAAGAGGAGTTTAACAGGCAGTCCCTGTTGCTCCGTGATCCGTTCTGTTACATCTGATATACCCATGAAAACAGAGAGGGCAGAAATTCTTCTCATCATTCAGGAACTGCATCTGAGAGCTATGGCTGTAGCTCGTTGATAGAGCACTCACCTCCTGTGCTGGAGACCCCAGGTTCAGTCTCCACTACTACCAGAAGAAAGACCTAAATTTGAACATAATAAATATATGAGTGGTAAGATCCGTAAATGGGAAATGTTGAAAAGAAGCATATGGAGAGTAGATGGCTTTTTTTTTGTTAATATTTTGTGTGTGATCAATATATAATGGTGGTGGGATGTCTAAATTTATTTAGTCTCTCTAGACTTGATTGAGAGTGACTGTGGAAGACAAGTTACATTTCAGTTCAAATTCCATGATTGGGCAGGGCATGGTGGCACATGCCTTTAATTCCAGCACTAAGGAAGGAAGCCAAGGCCAGTCTGGTCTACAAAAAGAATTCTAGGCCAGCCAGAGCTATGTAGCAAGACCTTGTTTCAAAAAATAAAAAAGATACGTGATTGTTCATACCTCGAAAGCACAAACGCTGAGTTTGATCCCTACCACCATATACAACCGGATGTGGTAGCTCATAACTAATTTCAGCACTAGGGTAGGAGTAAAGAGAAGTTGAAGTCATCCTCCTAAGGGCCAGCCTGGTATACATAAGACCTTAACTAAAATAAATATATGTGCACATGTAATGTGTGATTACTGTGTGAAATTTTAGAAAATACAGGCATTATAAAGAATAAGGCAAAGGACATTTAATGTAATGTCACCATATTCATCTAAGAATTATAGGAGTATGACTTGAGAGAAAGGAATAAGTTCTCCAAATAGGATGGTCTATTTGCTAGCCCTTGCAGCACATTTAATAGCTATGTATGTACATAGAAATACTCGGTTTACTTCCTCAGAATACATGCAGGTATTGATTAAACAAATCCCAGGTATGCTCTTTTTGTGATGAATCAGGCACTTTGTGCTATGAGAAATATAAAGAATGGTAAAAGATAGGTTAATGGTAGAAACAGATATGCAAATTGATAACTAATAACACAAAACTAGTGTTACAACAGAGGAACAGTAATGAGGCTTATAGGAGTATAAATACAGAAAGAGAGGAGGGCTGGAGAGATGGCTGAGCAGTTAAGAGCACCGGCAGCTCTTCCAGAGGTCCTGAGTTCAATTCCCAGTAGCCACATGGTGGCTCACAACCATCTGTAATGAGATCTGGTGCCTTCTTCTGACCTGCAGACATGCAGGCAGAACACTGAACATAATAAATAAATTTAAAAAGGATAGGATAAAGAAAGAGAAGAATTAGATACTGGGCATGGTGGCACACTGCTTTAATCCCAGCAGTCCAGATAAAGGCCATTTCTGTAAGTTACTTTCGATTAAATGATTTCTCGGGAAATCAGGAAATTGGTGGGGGAGGAGTGTGGTGGCCTGGTGGGAAGATTCAGAGGTATGGACTTGGGTTTTATTTCATGATTCGAAATCATGTGTATGGATGCTGAAAAGAGAAGATGAACAGAGAACAGGACTTAGGAAATGTCTATATGTAACATGTGAACAAAGGGAAGAGATCCTGGAGCAGAAATGGAGTTTCAGAAGATGCTAAGCAAAAATGAAATTTACAGAGTGCAGTGGGTAGTATTATCAGATTGTTGGGAGAGAGTGAATTAAAACAAACAAAAAACATGAGGATCCAGGAAAGGGACCTGAATTGGCAGTTAGGAGGACACAAGTAAACCCCTTAAAACAACAGCAACAAAACAGGGATAGTGGTTTGGAGTGAAGACAGAGGAGTAATTGAAAAGCAGGAGACAATAGGAGGACCATTGAGTGTAACATGACCTCTCTGCTTTTACCCTCTTCAATCGACCCTCAAAATCACAGTGATCTCTTTACGTTTTTATGGTTGCTTGCTGCCTAAAAATTAAAACCTAAATCTTTAATATAATAATAACAACATAGGCTGGGCAAGTTGGGAAGATTTGCATAGAATTAGGAAGTTCTGTGTTTATAAGCTTGAATGGAAAGAGGAGGGGTGAAGTGATCCTAAAGAGAGAGCACAGAGGATGGGTCAGCAAGTCGACTGTTAGAGACTTGCTTCTGTTTCAGTTGACAGTGCTTGCCGGCATGCACAAAGCCCTGGGTTTAGTGACATTCACAAAGTCAGGGTGGTGCTGCATCCCTGTAATCCCAGTACCTGAGAGGTGGAGGCAGGATGATCAGAAATTCAAGGTCATGCTTCACTGTGTAGGAAGTTGGAGTTCACACTGATCTCTGTGAGACTTTATTAGCTATATGTGTTAGTTCTAATTCCAGTACTTGAGAGGCTGAAGTTAGAGGATTGCCATGAATCCAAGGCCAAAAGACCCCACCCCCCCCCCAAGTCTCATCATTGTAAGCCTTTTTATTCTCCCTTGAGTATTAAGAGAAAGAGGTGGCTAGCAGCTTAGAGAAGTAGAATAAATGCTTACTGTAAAAAACTTTGCCAGTGGATATTTAGGATGGAACCCATGGCTTGGCTGAGGTATATCCTGCAGTTCTTAATGGAGCAATGTATATATACCAAAGACTCTTGCTGCTTCCCATGACTAGAAATACATGGCTTTTCAGAGTTCACTCTTAACTTTGACTGATTTTCTTGACCAGGAACTGAAGCATTTGATCTTGGAGGCAGCAGACGGCTTTCTGTTTATTGTTTCATGTGAGACTGGCCGGGTGGTCTATGTGTCTGATTCAGTGACGCCTGTTTTGAACCAACCACAGTCTGAATGGTTCGGGAGCACACTCTATGATCAGGTGCATCCAGATGATGTGGATAAACTTCGAGAGCAGCTTTCTACTTCAGAAAATGCCCTGACAGGTGAGAGTTGGGTAGATAGCAACTGAGTTGGGGGGAAAATGCCTTTATTTTGCTGAGGTGTTAGAGATATTTAAGCCCTTAAATTGGTTTGTTGAATCTGGCAGAGCTTATAAAAAATGTTACCTTAATGTTAAATTTTATTCACATGCAAATATCTACTCATTCTTAGAAAAACGTTTCATCAGTGGTTGTATTCCAAGTTAACTTGTACCTTAATTATACTGTAAATAAAACAGGGAAATTAAAATGTACGGTAGTTTCTTTCCTGTCTCCACCTAATAAGAGAGTTGTCTGTTCTTGCATTACCTGGCATCTTCCGTCCACACTGTGCCTGACTCTCTGCTGACAGTGGGTTTGCTGTGGTAGGAGAGTGGTTATTGGCCAGTGTCTAAGGCGCCTGGCTGTTGTCACTGTGTCTCTGCTGTGTCGTCGTCCCCCTGCCCACTTCAGTGAGAGTCAGTCCTTTGCCAACATTTGGGTGGAGGAATAAGTGACATCTGTTCTAGGCAGCTGTGTAGGAAGTTACAAAATAGAAACCAATAACTGTTGGTTAAAGTACAAGAAGTTCCGATATCTCTGGAGTGGACATATTCTTATTAACTTTGTTTTTTGTTTTTTCCCTTCTTTTGTGATTTTGTACATTTCATTTCTCTAATTTTCTGTGTCCCCAGAGGTTACTGATTTTTTTTTAATAAAGGAGAGAAACAGTTTTGTTTTCAGACAGATAAGTTTCTTAGCATGTAAAATTTCTTATTTTTAAACCAGACACCCCAACCCCCAAGCTTGAAGATAATTCTCACATGAACTCAGCAACCTAAGCTTCATCTGCAGAACCTGTGTGAAAGTGGAAGGGAGACCAACCCCACAGAGTTGTCCTCTGACCTCCATGTGTATGAGTGGACACATGCACGCCACAACAGAAATAATTACATTTTGTAAAAAAAAAATCAAGCATGATAATACACCTTGCTTGGCCAGGCAGTGGTGGTGCACACCATAAATGCCAGTACTTGGGAGGCAGAGGCAGGCAGATCTCTGGCTCTAAAGCCATCCTGGTCTACATAATGAGTTCCAGGACACACAGGTCTACACAGAGAACCCTGTTTCAAAAAAAAAAAAGTGCGCTGTGCCTCTTGCTTCCTCCCAGTACTTCCCCCTGCCTTACTGAGAGACATCTCCAGTGCCGTCTTAGAACTAAGAGTGAGAGCCCCAGATGAGGACGGCAGCAGTCAAGGCTTGAGCGGAAGCGTCCCTGTCATAAACAAGAAGGCAGGAGGGCAGGGGTTCCCTTTCCCACCCACAAGAATTAACTTCAGGTGCTCTCCACATCCTTCTGCAGGGCGAATCCTGGATCTAAAGACTGGGACAGTGAAAAAGGAAGGCCAACAGTCCTCCATGAGGATGTGCATGGGCTCCAGAAGGTCCTTTATTTGTCGAATGAGGTGAGACATCTGAAGCTGGGGATTGTGTAGGGTAGGAGTAATGAGCAGCTAAGGCTTTCCTTTCTGTCCAAGGCATTAACATTTCATTTCTAAAGCTATATTCCTGGTCACAGTTGCATTACGTTTAATTCTCAAGAACCAGATGTTTTATCATAGTTCTAATACAGTACTTAGTAAGAGAAACAACACTTAATGAATTACTCTTACAGCATAGTTGATAGGTCCTTTATTTCTCCTTATTTCTGTCTTCCTACTTTATTTTCACAGCTGTCCATAGGGTAAGATTCATAGTTACTACTTTATTGATTATAAAAATGGATTCAGGGGGCTCAGCAGTTAAGAGCACTTTCTGCTCTTCCAGAGGACCCTGATTTCATTACCAACACCACATGGTAGCTTACAACTGTCTGTAACTCCAGTTCCGGGGGACTTGATGCTTTCTTCTGGCTTCTGTGGGCACAGACATGGAAGTGGTGCACAGGCAGGCTCCAAAGTTACACAGAGAAAAACAATATCTCAAAAAAGCAAAAAAGAAAACATCTTCCAAACAAAGAAAGAAAATGGATTCAGGAACTGAGGAGATAGCCCAGTGCTAAGTGCTTGCTGCATAAGCTTGCAGAACTGAATTCAGTCCCCAGCACCCACGGAAAAAGCTAGGCATGATTGCTCTGCTCATCCCATTTCTGGAGAGGCCTAGCCAACTTGGTGAGCCCCAGGTCCTATTGAGAGACCCTGTCTCAAAATCAAGGTTGAAGAGACTGGAGAGATGGCTCGGCAGTTAAGACCTTACCCCTCTCCCACTTATATGTATTCAGACTTCAGACTCAGTGTCGGCATGCTTCAGCATCTAAGTGCTGGGATTTCAGGCATTTTTGTTGTGTTGTTTTTCAGATTAAACAAACCTTGTGTGTGAGTGTTATGTGTGGATGTGGATTTGTGTGTGTGGAGGTAGGAGTACAAGTAGTTGGAGGTGGTTCTCTCCTTTGACCATGTGGGTTGAGGTAATCCAGTTCAGGTCATAAGGCTTATGTGGAGTCCCTTTACCTGATAGGCCATCTCACTGGCTGTGGTTTTTTTTTTTTTCTTTCCAGAGCTGAGGACCGAACCCAGGGCCTAGCGCTTGCCTAGCGCTCTACCACTGAGCTAAATCCCCAACCCACTGGCTGTGTTTTTAAGATGTTTGTTTGTTTGTTTTTTGAGACAGGGTTTCTCTGTGTAACTGCCCTGGCTGTCCTGGAACTCTATCCGTAGACCAGGCTGGCCTTGAACTCACAGGGATCCTCTTACCTCTGCCTCCCCAGTTATGGAATCAGAGGTGTGCACCCCTAGGCCTGGGGTTTTTTGTTTTCAGATTTTGGAATTTTCTGTAGCCCAGATGGCTTGGAACTTCAGCTCCTCTTGCCTGTACCTCCCAAGCTTTGGTGCCACGATGTCTGGCTCAGAAAAACCATTTATGAAAGTCAAAAAAAAGTTTAGGCTGCATAATGGAGATAGACTACTTAGAGAATGTTTAGGAGAAATGAAATTTAAAAAAAAAAAAAAAGATTTCCTGGCAAAGGTACAACACTTCATATTATATAGTTTAATGGTTTAGCATTCAGATTACTATAGTTTATTTTAAATGGGGTTATATTATGTTGTCCAGGCTCATTTCAAAGTCCTGGACTCAAGTTATCTTCCCATTTGAGTTTTTGAAGTAGCTTTGGTCTAGAGAGGGTGTACTACTGTTCTTGACAGAATGTTGGTATTTATTTAGAGACGGTCTCACTATGTAGCCCTGACTGGTCTGGAATTGGCTATATAGACTGGTCTCAAACTCACAGAAATCTGCTTGCGTATACCTCCCACATGCATTGTTCTAATCCATGGTATTCCATGGATTTGAATTCTAGTTTTGATATTATAAGACGTGGTGCTTTGATTTCATCATCTAATACTGGAGGTAATACTGTAATAAAATTTAAAACATTGTTATGAGGATTAGCTGGGTTGATAACATAATATTTAAGTCTATCTAAAATTTACTCATTCATTTCTTTATCCTTTGGTTCCCCCCCCCTTTTTTTTTTCCCCTTTTTTTTTTTTTTTTTTTTTTTTTTTGAGACAGGGTTTCTCTGTGTAGTTTTGGTGCCTGTCCTGGATCTCACTCTGGAGACCAGGCTGGCCTTGAACTCACAGAGATCCGCTTGCCTCTGCCCCCCCCAAGTGCTGGGATTAAGGGCATGTGCTACTACTGCCCGGCTACACAAAAGTCTTAATACTCTAAAAAGAATTTTTTATAAGTCTTAATACTCTAAAATACTTTTCTTTTTAAGTAGTCTACTACATTATTGTTGGTGTGGTGGTGCTTCTGTGTAATCTCATCCCTTGGGAGTTAAAGGCAGGCAGCTAAGGAGTGTGAGGTCCTTCTGTGCTGCATGAGATCTGTCTCAAAAAGTAGTCTAGGTTGGCAACCACAGAGATAGCATGGTTTGATTACTGGAACCCACATAATGGAGAAAGAACCAACTCGCCTAAGTTGTCTTCTGTCCTTCACATGTACACAGTGACACACACACACCAAATAAATAAATTACATATACAGACATATGTGTATATATATATATATGTTTTTAAATGGTCTGGGAATATGGCGTTTTTGGTAGAGTGCTTGTCTAAAATGAATGGAGCTGTGGGTTCAGAACCCAACACCATATAAAACTGGTATGTTGGTACATGCCTGTAATACCATCCCTCAGGTACTGGTGGCTGAAGGGTCAGTTCAAGGTACTCCCTGACTACTTAGATAGTTCCAGGCCAGCCTAGGCCTGAAGGTGCTGTCTCTAATGAAACAAAATGAAACAACAAACAAAAATAATGGAAGGTTTCACAAGCTCAGCCTGACCTCCTTATTGTTGTCAGTTTTCTATATGTAGTTGGATCCTCTTTTCCTGCTGCTACTATTTATGAGATCCCTGCAACTTTTATTTTTTGTTTGTTAAACAGGTGTGGCAGTAGCTCCGTGGACCCCGTTTCCATGAATAGACTGAGCTTGTTGAGGAATAGATGCAGGTAAATCGTAAGCAGTGACGATCAAGGGATGGCGTGTTTTCCTTTGTCTAACAGCAGACTCTTCCTCTACCTCACTGCCACTTCTCTAGCAATCTTTCTAAACTCTGCTTACTTACTTACTTTTGGTTTTCAAGACAGGGTCTCTCTGTGTAGCCTTAGCCGTCCTGGAACTCACTCTGTAGACCAGGCTGACCTCGAACTCACAGACCAGCCTGCCTCTGCCTCCCCAGTGCTGGGATTAAAGGCGTGTGTCACCGGTGGTTTCTGAACTTGGAAAGCTTCTCTTGCCCATTCTGTTTAAGAAAGTTGCTTCTACTTTACCTATTTTCTTGTGTGTATTGGTTTTCTTGTGTATTTTACTTCAACAGGGGCTAGAAACTTGGTTATTTGGGGTGGGAAGGGCAAGCACTGATTAGATAGTTTGTGAATATCCAAGAAGCTAAAGTCAAAGGTACTTAAGATTTTGTTTCTCTTTAAAATTTCCTTTGTGGGGGATTCTGGGATGGGTCATCGGATAAAGGTGATTGCTGACAGACCTGAGAGCTCCAGGGGGAGCTCACGTGATAGAAGGAAAAACTGGCTCCCACAGACAGACAGACAGACACACACACACACACACACACACTTACATACATAAACAAATATAAGAAAAAAATTAAAGGGGAAAACAAAACAAAATAGTTTGGGGCCAGCAAGATGGCTTAGCAGATAAAGTCACTTGCTTTGAACCTAGTTCAGTCCCCACAACCCACAAAAAGGTAGATGGAGAGAACCGATCCACAGGTTTGAGGTGGTACATGCAACCCTACACATATCAGCAGCAGTAATAAATGGATAACTAAGTGAATGAATGAATGCTTTGAAAAGATAGGTTTATTCTGTAGAATTTCCCCCTGATTCCTGTAACTCTTCCAGGAATGGACTTGGCTCTGTGAAGGAAGGAGAACCTCACTTTGTGGTAGTCCACTGCACGGGCTACATCAAGGCCTGGCCTCCAGCAGGTAGGGAAGTGATGTAGTGATTTCGCTCCTGATGCACTTGGTTACAGTTAGAAAATTGTCAATAAAAAAATTTCTTTTTTGGGTTTTTTGAGACAGGGTTTCTCTGTGTAACAGGTCTGGCTGTCCTGGAACTCGCTTTGTAGATCAGGCTGGCCTTGAACTCACAGATCATTGGGGGCTAGAAAGAGGGCTCAACAGTTAAGAGCATTTACTACTTTTGCAGAAAACCAGGTTCAGTTCTCAGCACCCACAGGTTGGGTTATAACCACCTACAACTCCTTGGGGTCTGACACCCTCTTCTGGCCTCTGTAGGTTCCTGTACACACGTGGTGCCCCTAACCTCACACAGGCAAATACACACCAATAAATATTTTAAAGTATATTGCTGATACTTACTGCTATGTACTTACAGTATGTGATCCACCTGCTTTTGCCTGCTGAATGCTAGGATTAAAGGTGTGCCACCACTGTACGAGGCTTGAAACATTAGAATTTAATGCAATTAATTTGGGCAAACTGAAATGGGAGCAAGGCTATGGAAAATGGTTTGATTGCAGTAACTTTAAAAGAGGGCTTTCCTCTAGAAAGTCTAGATGTGAGGAGTAGTTTTGTTTGAGTTTGAGATTAAATAAAGGATGTAGCAAAGGCGGCAGGGTGTGCGAATCAAGAGTTTTGTTTTGCCGGGTGGTGGTGGCACACGCCTTTAATCCCAGCACTTGGGAGGCAGAGCCAGGCGGATCTCTATGAGTTCAAGGCCAGCCTGGTCTCCAAAGCGAGTTCTAGGAAAGGCGCAAAGCTACACAGAAAAACCCTGTCTCGAAAAAACAAAAAACAAAAAAAAAAAAAGAGTTTTTCGTTTTAAGACCTTAAACTCAAGGTAGTCTCCTACCTCAGCCTCACAAGTGCCAGGATTACAGGCTTGATTCTCCATGCCTAGCAAGAGTTTCCAAATCTTACCTTCTTTATTACTTCCATACTAGAAGAGTATTATTGGGAAATGGGTATTTTCAGAAGCCAGAAATGCAAAGAAAAGAGAGACAGGTTTTAATTATTTATTTTATGTGAATGGGTGTTTTGTTTGTATGTATTTCTGGGCACCACTTGTTTGCCTGGTGCCCACAGAGGCCAGAAGAGGGTGTAAGATCCCCTAGGACTGGAGTTACAGATAGTTGTGAGCTGCCATGTGAGTGCTGGGAATTGAACCTGGGTCTCTGTAAGAGCAGTTAGTGACCTTAACCACGGAGCCTTTTCTCAGTCCCTGTTGATACATTTTTTTTAAAGATTCATTTATTATGTGTACAGTGTTCTGTCTGCATGTATGCCTGCATGCCAGAAGAGGGCACCAGATCTCATTACAGATGGCTGTGAGCCACCATGTGGGTGCTGGGAATTGAACTCAGCACCCCTGGAAGAGCAGCCAGTGCTCTTAACCACTGAGCCATCTCTCTAGCCCATCAAAATATATGTTGATATATTTTAAGAAGAAATTAATATTGATTTGGGAAAACCTACATTTGCTTTCTGACATTATATTAATAGTTTAACCTATGGTAAGTTACTTGACCTTTACATCAGTTTTCTCATCTGTAATATATAATATGAGGTAACATATCTTGTATATCATTATTGTTAGAATTAGATTTAGTGTAAGAACAGACAGCCCAGTTCCTGGCACATGCCATGTAGCCAGTAAATGGGAATTAATATAATAGAGAAAAGTTAATTTGAACTATTATACATATAAATCATATAGTTAATGTATGTATGATCTTCACACTTACGTATATGTATCAAGAAACTGTCTTTTCCTGGATAAAAATGAGAGATGAAGTTGGGAGGGATGCACTTTTCTTCCCTTTTTCTATAAATATGAATACCTTTTGGTGTTTGGGATAATTTAATTTTTGTTTATTTTAAAAATCTCTGATTAGGCAGGAATGTTTACATGTCTATGTATGATATAATCGCATAGCATATATAAAGTTTATGTTTTTAGATGACTTTCACTGGGACTTGTATTTTCCAGTTTGTTACAATTAAAATACTGAAGCTAGGTAAGCTGGTACATGCATGTAATCCCAGCATTGGGAGGCAGGTGAAAAGTCAAGGTCACAGCTACAAAAGTTCCATTTAAGACAGTTATACTCCATCTTAAAAATATAAACAACACACAAACATGAAACAATGTCTGATGTATTAATAAATTCTGTATAATTGATTACTTTTTTATTTATTTATTTTTTTTATTTTTTATTTTTTTTGGTTTTTCGAGACAGGGTTTCTCTGTGTAGCTTTGCGCCTTTCCTGGAGCTCACTTGGTAGCCCAGGCTGGCCTCGAACTCACAGAGATCCGCCTGCCTCTGCCTCCCGAGTGCTGGGATTAAAGGCGTGCGCCACCAACGCCCGGCCTGATTACCTTTTTAAAAATCATTTTATACTTAGCATCTTCATACTGAAATGTATTGGTGAGTCTTTAGTCACTTGCCTTTAAAGGATTTGAGTTTGAGATCTGAATCATTCTTCTTTTCCTTCCATGAAGGTGTCTCCCTCCCAGATGATGACCCAGAGGCTGGCCAGGGGAGCAAATTCTGCCTAGTGGCCATTGGCAGGCTGCAGGCAAGTATGAGTCTTCACATGTGTGTCCCTTTCAGATTAGGAAAAAATCTTTTCAGGACTTATTTGTGTTATTTTTTATTTTTATTTATTTATTTATTTTACTCGTGAATACATAGGAAAATTCCATAAATCTGAAAATCTGAAAAAATATTTATAGTGAACATTGCTATTATCAGATTTGGCAAAAATCAAGAGCATGAAAGAAGGTGGTAATCTTTTTGTTGTTGATATTGCTGATGACACTTCCCTGTGTTGCCTAGGCCTCCAGCTCGTTGATTCAAGGGGTTCTCCCACTTTAGCCTTCTGAGTCCTGGGAGTTTAGGCAACACCATGACAGGCTCCCCTTGACTCTGTTACTTTTAGCTTTGTAGTTCTTACTTTTTCATTTCCAGTTAATTTCTTTTGTCCCTATGCAAAATAAGAGCAATTGTTTTTCTTTTGTTATTACGTGCTTTATGATAGATTTTTTTAAAAAATATTTTAAAGTTTATTTTTATTTTATGTTCATGAGTATTTTGCTTGCATGTGTGTCTGTGCACCATTTGCATGCCTGGTGCCTGAGGAGGCCAGAAGAAGACATTGGATCCCCTGGAACTGGAGTTACAGAAAATTGTGACCTGCCATGTAGGTGCTAGGACTTGTGTAGGCGGACTTTTCTGTCCCACAAGCCAGTTCCCAAATAATCACACAGAGACTTAATAATAATTATAAATGCTCAGCTGATAGCTTAGGCTCATTTTTTTTTTTTTTTTTTGCTAGCTCACAGCTTAAATTAACCCATTTCTATTAATCTATGTGCTTCCCTGAGACTTATTTGCCTCATGTATGTACTTCCCATCCTGCTCACTCTGCATCTCATGGTGTCTCCTCCGACTCCGCCCTTCTTCCTGGCATCCTAGTCTGGCTCTGCCACCCAATCTCTTCTTGCCTAGCTATAGGCCAGTCAGCTCTTTATTAACCAGTCAGAGTAATACATATTTACAGTGTACAAAGATTGTTCCACAGCATTTCCCCCTTTTTGTCTAATTAAAAAGGAAAGTTTTAACTTTTTTTTTTCCCCAAGACAGGGTTTCTCTGTATAGTTTTGGTGCCTGTCCTGGATCTCGCTCTGTAGACCAGGCTGGCCTCAAACTCACAGAGACCCACCTGGCTTTGCCTCCCGAGTGCTAAGATTAAAGGTGTGTGCCACCACCGCCCGACAAGTTTCAACTTTAACGTAGTGAAATTATATACAACAAAACCAGTTACCAAGTAAGAATTACAGTTACAATATCCAGTCCATTTGTACTTGGCAAAATTAGAGAAAATACTCTATTATTCATCTTATATTTGTGAGTCTAAAGTTTTATACCTGATTTGCCTTTTATCATAACTAAGAAAAACTTTAAGTCTAATTATTTAGTCTTTGACTCCATCAAAGACCCAGGAAGGGTGTAATGATACCTAATGACAGGGACATCTGGTTTCCTAGACAGTCACCCAAAGTTCTTCTGTAGTGTTGAGGCACCTGCCTTTGGCCTACAAGCCTAGTATATCTGATAAATATTTCTGAGAAGCAGGGAATTTTGAAGGACTGGCCTACCCTGTCTTGGCAAAGTTTGTCAGGCTCCTTTTTTACATCCTGCTCGTCCAGTTTGGACAGTATAGTGTCAGCAATTGAGGCAAGGGCAGTCTCTTGCCCAAACGACTAGTTTTTGCCATAAGGAAAGCAAACTCCATATGGAGTTTCTTTGATGTCCATCTTCTTTTGAAATAAATTGGTGCTACCAGGAGCCGATGTGTCTTACTGTCAAGAAAAGCCTTACATTATTAAAACATTTTAAATGCATATTCTGTAGGTCTTTGAAGTGTTTGAAGACCATCTGTCAATCTAAATATATCTGTTTAACTTTGAAAACATACCTAATATGACTACAAATTTGATTATTATAGATGATTAACTGCTAACCTGTCTTTGTTTATTATCTTAAATAGCTTTCAAGGACTAAAACTTTACATTTTCAAATGAGCTGCATAGGTACAATGCTTTAAACAAGAGTAGAAACATATATACAATATAACGAAAATAACCTTAAATTTGTATCAGTATATAAAAATCCATACCAATGTAAAATATTTGAGACTAGTGGTTGTTCAAAAGTAGACTCAACAATCCACCCTTTTATCCCATCATTTCTATACTGTATCCCTCTTTTTCCCTTCAGAAAGAGATTCTTGAATCTAATCTAATTCCTGAATCTAATCCTAATCTCCTTGGTTTAGCTTTTTTCCTGACCATGACCAATAACAACTTGTAATCAACTCCCCTAAATGAGGACAAATATCCATAACCCACCAATGACCAAAAACCATCCACTACACCTCTTGGGAATGTGGGCATTGTGTTCTCTAGACTGCTTCCTGTTGTGGGGGCAATGACATCTTTAGGGGACCCTGAGAAAATTAGGATAATCGTCAAGTCCTGGGAGAACTAGCTGTATTATTATTTTTTGTGTGTGTGGTTTGTTTTTGTTTTTTCGAGACAGGGTTTCTCTGTGTAGCTTTGTGCCTTTCCTGGAACTCACTCTGTAGCCCAGGCTGGCCTCGAACTCACAGAGATCGGAAATCCGTCTGGCTCTGCCTCCTGAGTGCTGGGATTAAAGGCGTGCGTCACCACCACCCCCCCGGCATTTTTTATTTTTTTTATTTTTTTTTAGATTTTCGAGACAGGGTTTCTCTGTGTAGCTTTGCGCCTTTCCTGGATCTTGCTCTGTAGACCAGGCTGGCCTCGAACTCCCAAAGATCCGCCTGTCTCTGCCTCCAGAGTGCTGGGATTAAAGGCGTGTGTCACCACTGCCCAGCTGCTGTATTATTTTTTGTTTAGTCTCTGTGTGATGGTAAGTGTAGAGCTTATCTGACATCTTGGCTGGAGTAGTCTGTGGCTAGAGTTTTCCTGCCTGGTCCACGGTCAGGATAAATCTCTTTCACCTGCCAGTCCCACAGCCGCTCAGACCCAACCAAGTAAACACAGAGACTTACATTGCTTACAAACTGTATGGCCGTGGCAGGCTTCTTGCTAACTGTTCTTATATCTTATAATAATCCATTTCTACAAATCTATACCTTGCCACATGGCTCGTGGCTTACCGGCATCTTTACATGCTGCTTGTCCTGGCGGCTGGCTGGCAGTCAGTGACTCCCTCTGCCTTCCTGTTCTTTTAATTCTCTCTGTTAGCCCCGCCTATACTTCCTGCGTAGCCACTGCCAATCAGTGTTTTATTAGCAACACATTTGCCATACAGAACATCCCACAGCAGTAGTCCATGAAGCTGGACCATCTTAGCTAGCTGCTTTGAAGTTCTGGATGCAGAATTTTGAGGAAACTGCAACAGAGGCATTCAGAGAGGCTGAATCACCTGGGCTACTTCTCTTCATTGGTGTCTGGTCCTTTTTTTTCTGAAAACACATAAACTTTTAAAGGTAACATACATCTGCATTAACACAAGTATGGAATGTGTACAAGTCAGCTAAAGATGATTTTTTTTTGTCCTATGTTTGAGCAAATACAAGGCATCTGTCAACTTTATATTTGGACTATATAATCAACCCTCTATCCTTGCCATATGAAAGGTGGCATGTAATGATAAGTCATGAGAACTCTGTAGCCAACAAGATTTATCATGACTCATCCAGTCTCAGAGATGTTCCCACAGTAGAGGGATCAGCATACATGTCACCTGTCCTGTAGTCTTTCTTGGTTTCTGTCTTCATGTCTGTAGCCAAGATTTTCAGGAGGTTTCCCCCAAGCAAATTTGATCTTTATTAGTTTTGAAGAGAACCACTACTTTTTGTTTCCTGTGGAAATAAAGGCATAACCTCTCCCCCAGTGCAACACATTTCCCAACTTCCATTCTTCTCTAAAGTATATAGCCAAGACTTCTCTAAAGTGTATAGGCTGGTTTAATTCAGTGACCCCTTACACAATCCATGTCTCTCAGCAGCTGCCATTTGCTCATCAGCATTTACAGAATTCAAAGTGAACAAAACACCATACAGGATCCAGATGCCCTGTGTATTTCCCATCTTTCCGTGGCTTTTCTTCTTTTATTACTTTACGCTCTCTTTAAAGACTTTATTATTTTTAAACTATTTTTTCCATGACTATCTATACCCAGTTTTTACTGTATCTGTTTGAAGGTTTATCAGTCTGCACTGCTTTACTGCACCTGCAGCCTTCTCTGACCATGTGAGCCAAATCTTAAACTCACCACGTGGCTCTGTACATGGAGCTGGTTGGCTCAAGCTCATAGGCAGCAGCTAGATGCACGTCTGTAGCTTAAGTTTTCCTGCCTGGCCCACGGTCAGGATAAATCTCTTTCACCTGCCAGTCCCACAGCCGCTCAGACCCAACCAAGTAAACACAGAGACTTACATTGCTTACAAACGGTATGGCTGTGGCAGGCTTCTTGCTAACTGTTCTTATATCTTATATTAATCCATTTCTACAAATCTATACCTTGCCACATGGCTCGTGGCTTACCGGCAACTTTACATGCTGCTTGTCCTGGCGGCTGGCAGTCAGTGACTCCCTCTGCCTTCCTGTTCTTTTTATTCTCTCTGTTAGTCCCGCCTATACTTCCTGCCTAGCCACTGGCCAATCAGTGTTTTATTAGTAACACATTTGCCATACAGAACATCCCACAGCAGCCTTCTGCCTTGGTTAGTCTTGCCCTGTCTTTCATTGTAACAAATCTTAGCTGTGAATAAAACTATATACTGAAGTCCTTCTAGAAAATTGTGGAAGCCTGGGGGTGCATACATAAGATACATTTATAAAAGCACAAGAAAAGCCTAGAACTACTGAGGACTTTTAGTTCTTAGAAACAGGTTAAAATTACCACTTCCT
>CABHPQ010002047.1:41623-64716 GCA_902168405.1 Peromyscus aztecus
CCACCACTGTCTGCCGGAACTTTTCTTTTTAAACTTTTTCATGTCCTGTGTGGAAATAGGTACCCCAAATGTTGGACACTATATGTAATGAGTCTTTCTCTGTCCCACCAGCCAGCTCTTAAATAATGACACAGAGACTTCTTATTGATTATGAAAGCTCAGCTGGTAGCTTAGGCTCATTTTTAGGTAGCCTTTATAAATTAATCCGTTTCTATTAATGTGAGCTGCTGGGTGGGTGCTGGGAACTGAACTCAGATCCTCTGGAATAGTAACCTGTGCTCTTAACCACTGAGCCATCTCCAGCCCCTTGGTTTTTATTCTTTTCCTGAACACAGTCAAGTTTCTCAGAAAATTGAACCATGCTAAATAATGAACACATACTAACCAAAAGAAAAAGTAGGTGGTTTGGGGTTGTATTCATTATTTTCTTACTTCACTAACTGTAAGGAGAACATGTGTGGGAGTAGAGCTAGACTTTATGCCTTTCACTGGGATTGCCATTTTTGCATTTCTGGTGAAACACTTATAAATTTCTAAATCTGATAGTCTCATATCTACGCCGATACTCCTAAAGAAATTGAAAATGTTTCTGTAAGTAGTGGTTTTCTTTTGGCTCATTTTTATTTCTCCACTCTTAGGTAACTAGTTCTCCCAACTGTACAGACATGAGTAACATTTGTCAACCGACAGAGTTCATCTCCCGACACAACATTGAAGGAATATTCACTTTTGTAGATCATCGTTGTGTGGCTACTGTTGGCTACCAGCCACAGGTGAGAGTGGAGTTACTACATTGTGGATATTTAGGCCTCTGTTTTCTGTTTGCTAGTGTTGAGGTTACATGACAGTCTAATTCCAGGGATGACCAAAATATAGCAGTCCAGTTCAGAAAAAGAGATGCTCCTATTTTGCTAGTAGCAAAATATAGTCTCAACTTCCTACTGAGGCTATCACCCCATATAGAGAAGTATAGTTTGTGAAACTACATAGAAATAGTAGGTACAAATTTATACTTACTTTTTAGTTCTGACGTTAATACAGATAATCCAAAACTACTTATTTTGATTAGTCTAGTGTAACTACCCTTATTTAGGTAATTTATATAATTCTTAGTGGAATAGTAGCCTGTAATAAATGTAAATGTAGCACTGGTTATTTTAATGTTCTCATACAGTAGGTCAGTTAACTATCCCTGACTTACATGACCTCTGCAGTCTGTTAGAGCTGGCTATAAGTATATGAAATGGTCAGTGAAGAAGAAGTCTTGAAAATGAAGAACTAAGTTGGAGAATCCAACACATCCTGTAAAATTGTTACCAAGGCAGTGTGGCATTAATATAGGAGGCATTAATTTACTGATCTATTCTGATGAGTAGGCCAGAAGAGAGCCTTTTTTTACATTCATGGTCATTGGATTTTCAACAAAGGTGCTAAGACATTTCAAGGGGAAAAAGATGTAACAAATGGTAGTGTAGATATCAGATTCCATATGTACCACCACCACCACCACTAAAACTCATTATAACATAGACAAAAATCAACTCAAAGCCCTAAATGTGTAAGTATTAAAGTTGGGAATAAGCTTTTAAAAGAAAATCTTTGTGTGTGCACAAAGGTAAGAAGGCCAGGGTACAACCTTGTGGGATTCACCGTGTACTATTTGTCTTTTCATTTTGAGGCAAGATCTCTCATTAGCTTGGAACTTGAAAGCAGTCTAGGCTTGCTGGCCACTGAACTCCCATAACCCATCTGTCTCTGGTTCTTCTGGGATTGTGAGAATGTACCACACTTGACTTGATTTTATTTCTTATTTTTATTTTTGAAACAGTGTCTCACTGTGTAGGCTTGGCTGTATTGTAACTCTCTATGATACTAGGCTGGCCTCAAACTCAGGGGCTTGCCTCTGCCTTCCAGATGCTCAGATTAAAAATACATACTACCATGCCTAGCTATTTTTTTTATTTTACGTCTATGTGTGTGTGCCTGGTATGTGCACCATGTATTTACCCGGTATCCCAGAGACCAGAAGAATGCATTGGAGTCCCTGGAACTGGATTCCCCCGGCTAGAACACTGTCTTGATAGCACTGCTTTATAGGAAGGAAGTGTTGGATCAGGGGTTGTAAATCCTCCAACTTGGTTCTTCATTTTTAACTGTCTGGTGTCTCATCTTTTCAAGAGCAGGAAGTGCTCTTAAGGGATGAGCCATTTCTCCTGCCTCATCTGGAATTCCCCCACTTTTTTGAAAACATATATTCTAACGACCAAACTCAGGTCCTCACGCTTGCAAGATATGAATGTTATCTACAAGGTTAGCTTTCTTTTCCTGTCTTTTTTTTTTTTTTTCCTGAGATATGTTCTTTCCCTAGGCTAGCCTCAAACTGGAAATCTTTCTGTCCCAGCCTCCTAAGATGCTGAGATTATAGAGTATGCCTGGCAAAACTTTTTCCTGTAAACTGATATCATTAAGAAAGTTAGTGGGGCTGGAGAGATGGCTCAGTGGTTAAGAGCACTGGCTGCTCTTCCAGAGGACCCGGGTTCAATTCCCAGCACCCACATGGTCTGTCTATAACTCCAGTTCCAGGGAATCTGGTACCTTCACGCCAATGCACATAAATTAAAAAAAAAAAAGAAAGTTAGTAAGATGGCTTTGTGAGAAAAGCTCTTTATTTTTGACTGTTGTGTTACAGTCTACAAAGATGAGTGTATATGCGTGTCCCTTAGAACGCAGCTGGGGCTAAGAGGACAGCTTGCAGGAGTCAGTTCTCTGCACCATGTGGGTTCCAGAGCTGGAGCTCAGGCCGTAGGCTGAGTGCCACGTACTCATTGCCCTGTCTCTGACAGGGTTCAGTCTCCTTTGTGTTTACAGAAGGATAAAGAAAAGAAATAACATTCACATCTCTAGCTGACAGAAACGTTAGGTGACCTTAAGAAGTATATGTTTTACTTCTCTCTCTCTCTCCTAGGAGCTGTTGGGAAAGAATATTGTAGAATTCTGTCATCCTGAAGATCAGCAACTTCTAAGAGACAGCTTTCAACAGGTGATGTGTTTCCTGGTTGGGTCTGAGTACATATTTTGATCAAGCCGGGCGGTGGTGGCGCACGCCTTTAATCCCAGCACTCGGGAGGCAGAGGCAGGCGGATCTCTGTGAGTTCGAGGCCAGCCTGGGCTACCAAGTGAGCTCCAGGAAAAGTGCAAAGCTACACAGAGAAACCCTGTCTCGAAAAACAAAAAAAAAAACAAAACAAAAAAAACAAAAAAACATATTTTGATCAATTCCTTATGTTTACTCTAGATACTTACTGATTAGTGTTCATTTGAACACTGTGCTGGATACTATACTTTTCTTTATACTGAGCTTATATTTTAAGAAATAGAAAATGATAATACTTTGAAACTAGATAAAGTCCAAGCAGGGCTTTAGCTAGTTAATGTCTTCTAGTCAACTAACTGTATCCAAAAAATTGTCTTCACTGACCTTAGATCGTAGCAGGAAAGTTTTCTCAGAACTCTTTTATAGATAACTGTAAGTTAACTCACTTGTAACTAGTTGGAATTTTTCAGGCCTGAGCTCCTGGAAATACTTGGTGAAAATAATGGACTTAGCTTTATATAACTCTTCTTCTTCTTCTTCTTCTTCTTCTTCTTCTTCTTCTTCTTCTTCCTTTTTTTTTTCTGAGACAGGATTTCTTTGTGTAGCTTTGTGCCTTTCCTGGAGCTCACTCTGTAGCCCAGGCTGGCCTCGAACTCACAGAGATCTTCCTGGCTCTGCCTCCCGAGTGCTGGGATTAAAGGCGTGTGCCACCACTGCCCTGCTAACTATTCTTTATATTTTACAAGTTAGTTAAGTCTCTGTAGTGATCTTACTCACAGTGGGTAGAAGAATACTTAAAGGTAGAAGCTTGTGGGAAGGTTAAATAAAGTAATGCCATAAGGCACATGTAGCCCAGCGTTTGACACCTAATAAAATAACGTTAGTTGCTAGTATTCTTTATTATTAGAAATGGTGAACTAGAAGATTGTCTTCTGTTCTATCTGAGCAGGAGCTAAAACCTTAACAAAACACTCAGGCTTCCCGTAGGGCTTTTGTGGAAACGAGAACTCTCAAGTTTTGAGTAGAATAGCTGGGATTGATAAGTACTGTGTAAAATGTATTTGGTGTCACCAAACTGGAGTTCCTGGTACAGACTTGCAAGGCCAGTTCATCAGGTGTGTCTGCAGTGTGAAGGGAAACACAGAGACGGTCTCTTCTGTGCTCCCCCTTGACTGTACAGTCAACAGTCTGCAGCTGTGGGAAGATACCTGACACCTCTGTCCCCTTCATTTTCTCCTCCCCTTGTTTGACGTTGAAAGACTGGTGCTTCGAGGGCAGCAGTACAAGGGTCCTGAGGGTGCAATTGGAAGGTTATTGCTTCACTTTCTCTTCAAAGTCCACTGATGGATGGAAACCCTTTCAGGTGGTGAAATTAAAAGGCCAGGTGCTGTCTGTCATGTTCCGATTCCGATCCAAGAACCGAGAATGGCTCTGGATGAGAACCAGCTCCTTCACTTTCCAAAACCCTTACTCAGATGAAATTGAGTACATTATCTGTACCAACACCAATGTGAAGTATGTACTCCTCTGTCTTTTTCTCATGTTGGGGTATTTCTCATGTGGCCACGCCTGGGCTGGAGTGGGGGTGGGACAGGGCAAGTCTTAGCCTTATCAAACTATCTCTTTCTCTTCAATTTTGACTTATAAAATACTATCAGTTTGAGATTCCTCGTTTAACAACTTTCTATAGGATTTGGGATAGTTGAGGTAGAGGGTAAGGTCAGTTGTGTTTGCTGTTGACATCTACTTACTAATTTGTATATATCACTCTGGCATGTAACAGAGCATGTACAAACATCAGAGGTCCTCTCCCTTTACCAAGTGGGTCCCAGGCTTGGAACTCAGGTTGTCATCCTGGGGAAAAGCACCTTTTCCCACCAAGCCGTCTCACTGGCTCACAGCAGAGAAAGTTTTAGTACGCAGCAGAGTTGATGCTATGGGCAGTGCCCACACCTGCAGCCTGCTGCAGTGTACCCAGTGAACTGCTTTCTTTCTGTGAGAGACTGCAAAGAAAAATAAACAACCTTTACAGATTAGTGCTTGAGATAGACAAATTCTCATTTCAATTATCTAAATTTTATTTACCTTTTCTTAATTAGTGAATTTACTTAGTGTGCTGCTGATGGTCAAACCAGGGGATTTGAAGAAAGTAGGCAAAGTACTGTACCACTGAACTGTTTCCAACCTCAGGATTTTTAGGAAGGGTTTTGTATTTGTTTTTGAGGCAGGGTCTTGGTATGTAGTCCTGGCTGATCTGGAACTGTTTGCAGTCCAGGCTGGCCTTGAAATTCACAGATACCCACCCACCTCCCTGAGTTCTGGGGTTAAAGGTGTGCTCCACTTGGCTCCAGGATTTCGTTATCCACCAGTGTTGTGCCCTAGTCTAGGAGGGTTTTCATCTAGAGGAAAGTTTGGCAAACTTTTCTATGAAGGACAGGATAGTAAATATTTCAGCCTTGTCTTGACCATATGGTCTTTATAGCAGCTACTCAACTCTGCTGTTGTGGTGTGAAAACAGGTACATGACTGTGTTCCTGTAATTTTTATATAAAACAGGTGATGGATTAAAGTTGATCTGTGGATCAAGGCTTACTGCAGAGCATAGTCACATCACACTCTTTTATTAATTTCTGTTTAATTAATCTTTGAGCTTGCTTTTTGTTGTTATTAGTCTGGCTTGGTTTGATTTTTTTTGAGACAAGGCCTCTAGGTAGTCCTGAATGATCTTAAACTCATTAATAGACCAGGCTGGACTTGAACTCACAGCTGTCATTATTCTTCTGCCTCATGAGTCTAGGATTACAGGTATGCACCACCATCCCAAGCTTTCAGCTTTATTATGAGTGTTTTGCCTACATGTATGTCTGTGCACTACATATGTGCTGATGTTCTCAGAGATCAGAAGGAGATCAAATTCCTTGGAACTAAGAGTTGGAGACAGTTGTGAGAAGCCACATAGGTACTGGGAACTGAACCTGGGTCCTCTGCAAGAACAGGAAGTGCTCTTAACCACTGAGCCATCTCTCTAGCCTGTAGCTCTCAGCTTTTTAAAAAGTTTTATTGAAATACATTGCACAGGCCATATGTCCCACCCATTACACAGGCACTGTTTTTAGTCTGTTACACAGTTGTGCAACTCTTAGAACCATCTATTTTCAGGACGTTTTCATCCCTACTCAAACCCTGAGCCCACTAAAATTGTCCATTCTCCCCTTTCCTGTGAAGTCTTAAACATCTAATTTACTATCTCTAGAAATCTGCTTATTTTAGAGATATGTCAATCACATAATGGTTCCTTTGTGAGTGGTCTCATTGGTTCCTGGGGGAGCCATGTGGTAGTATGTATTAGTACCTCGTTTTATTGTTGGTGCTGTGAATTAATACTCCATTTTATGGACATAAATTTTTTGTTTTAAATTTTTATATATTATATTCTGATCACACTCCCCCCCAGCTCCTTCCAGATTCTCCCCACCTACCCAACTCCATGCCCTTTCTTTCTCTCTCTCAACACACACACACACACACACACACACACACACAGAAATCAAAATATATAGCAAAAGATGAATAAGTCAAAAAAATGGTCAGAACAATATGAGACAAAAAGTCTACAAAATACCACTGAGTATACTTTATGTTGGCCAGCTTCATAGACAGGGGTCCTACTTTGAAGCGAAGTATGGTTAATACACCTAGTGAGACTCCATTGGAGGAAACTGATTTTTCTTTTCCAAGTGAGTATCTGTTACAGATAGCTTCTTGGTTGGGGTGATGTATACTATACGGAGAGCCCATTCTATTTATCAGTTGATGGACATTGGCTTATTTCTACTATCCGGCTGTTCAGAATGAAGCATAAATAAATATTCCTATACTAGTTTTATATAGCATAAGAATGCTGCATAGGCCTGGTTGTCTTGGAACTCACTATGCAGACCAGGCTGGCCTCAGACTCACAGAAATCCCCCTGCCTCTGCAGACCTCCAAGTGCTAGGATTAAAGATGAGCACCACCATACCTGACTTGAACTTATTTTTTAAAGATCAAATTTTTAGCAGGGTATTATGGTGCACAAGTGGATCTTTGTGAGTCTGAGGCCAGCCTAGTCTACTTAGAGCAGTGGTTTACAACCTGTGGGTCATGACCCCTGGGGGTCAAATGACCCTTTCACAGGGGTTACATATCAGATATTTACGTTATAACTTATAACAGTTGCAAAATTACAGTTAGAAAGTAACAACAAAAATAATTTTGTGGTTGAGGTCACCACAACATGAGGAACTGTAATAAAGGGTCATAACATTAGAAAGTTTGAGAACCACTGACCTAGAGAGTTCCAGGATGGTCAGGGATACATAGAGATACCCTGTATCAAATTGTTTTAATGTTTACATTCGTTTCAGTTTTTACTTACAAATTTAAAAACACAGTAAGCTGGGCAGTGATGGCACACACCTTTAATCCCAGCACTTGGGAGGCAGAGGCAGGTGGATCTCTGTGAGTTCCAGGCTAACCTGGTCTACAAAGCGAGTTCCAGGACAGACTCCAAAGCTACACAGAGAAACCCTGTCTTGAAAAAACAGAAAAACAAAACAAATAAAATAAAACAGTACGTGGGCACACACATATTCACAGTACCTAGGTATCAAATAGCTTGAGAGTTAGAAAACAGACATGATGGCTGGGCTATAGCTCAGTTGGTGAGTGCCCATCTAGCATGCATGTGACCCTGAGTTTGACTGTCACCTCATAAACTGAATGTGGTGGTGCATGTTTGGAATCTCAGTCCTTGGAGGTAGAAGCAGGTGATCACCATACTCTTGAGTTTAGGCTAGCCTGGGCTACGTGAAACCCTGTTTCAAAACAACAACAAATAAAAAAAAAAAAAAAAACAGAATGAGCCTGTGTTTTTTAGGGCATAGTTTTAGTTAGTACTATGTTGTTCATAGCATAATTTGTTTTGCTGAACCCAAGGTCATTGGCTTGCACCCATGGGACTGCACTTTATAAAGATCCATTGGAGATTGCCTTCCCTTACAGGTCAATATATGGAATTTATTGTATTGAGTCATTCCTTGTTTCTCCTTTCTGTGTTCTTGTCTACTTTATTTTCCTAGAAACTCTAGCCAGGAACCACGGCCTACACTGTCTAACACAATCCAGAGGTCACAGCTAGGTCCTACAAGCAATTTATCCCTAGAGATGGGTACAGGGCAGCTGGCATCCAGGTAAGAAATGGTGAAGTAATTATGTTTTGAGCAATCACTAGCCAGAATGTGGTGATGTGCAGTCACATTTTTATTGTTGCTACATGTAGTTTATGTTTTTAAAGGCCTTTTCTCCAAATTCTTTGTTAAAAATCTGTTTTCCCTATTGCTCTCCACACTGACTTTTGACATACAGGCAGCAGCAGCAGCAGCAGCAGCAGCAGCAGCAGCCTCAGCAGCAAACAGAATTGGATATGGTACCAGGAAGAGATGGACTGGCCAGCTATAACCCTTCCCAGGTGGGTGTGTGTCTTCTTCTGTAAGAGGACAGTGAACATTTCTTTAAAATGTATCTTGAAGCTGGCAAGCTGGCTCAGTGGTTAAGGGAGTACTGCTTTTGCAGAAGACCCGAGTTCAGTTCCTAGCACCCACAGTGGGTGGCTCACAACCACCTGTGACTTTAGTTCCAGGTCTGATGCCTCTGACCTCTGGAGGCACTGTATTCATGAATATATACATACACATAAATAAAAATAAAGCCGGCCAGTGGTAGTGCACACCTTTAATCCCAGCATTCGGGAGGCAGAGGCAGGCGGATCTCTGTGAGTTCGAGGTCAGCCTGGCCTACAGAGCAAGATTCAGGACAGGCACCAAAACTACACAGAGAAACCCTGTCTTGAAAAAGCCAACCAACTAACAAACAAATCTTAAAAACTCCCAGTACCAGTGAGAATGTGCTTTATATGAAATTGAATGTTTTTGAATTGCCACATTAACCATTTATTGATTGTTTTCATTATTTTATTCCCTAGGTTTCTGTCCAGACTGTGGCAACTCCAGGAGCAGAACACAGCAAACCCCTAGAGAAGTCAGACGGTCTGTTTGCCCAGGACAGAGACCCAAGGTTTTCAGAGATCTACCCCACCATCAGTGCAGGTACAGCTTTCCCCTGCAGACCCTTTACAGTCTGACTTGATATCACTGATGGACTGCGGCTGCCCAGTCAGTAGTCGTCCAGCATCCTTCCATTACATTACGTCGTACTTCATGAGTAAAGAGGAATACTAAACTATATACTACAGCCCCTTGATGGCCCTCCCCCAACTCCTTTTGGTCCACAGATCAGAGTAAAGGCATCTCCTCCAGCACTGTCCCTGCCACCCAACAGCTATTCTCCCAGGGCAGCTCATTCCCTCCTAACCCCCGGCCGGCAGAGAATTTCAGGTGAGCCCATATGTGTGTGCTGCTTGACAGGGCTCTGCGGATTCAGTTGCTGAATCCACCTGCCATTCTTCCCTTGCTTTCTCTGGTCATGTCAGACAAAGCATTAGAACTTATGGACCTAGGGGAGACAGAGAAGCTGCTTTTTCCTCCTGGTTTTTGCACCTATTCTATGCCTTGTTGTAGGTTCCATCTCTGTGTGGTCAGTGTGTGACTGTCAGTCTTTCTTTTTGTTTTCAAATTTATCAGGTTTTCCTTAACTCCAAGGAAATCAAAGGGATCTAGGGATAGAATTTGGTTGTCCTTGGATTCATAGCTTCTTTGATAGTCACCTTTTAATCCTTCCCCTCTCTATTTATTCCTCCTAGGAATAGCGGTCTGACCCCCCCTGTAACCATTGTCCAGCCGCCGTCGTCTGCAGGGCAGATGTTGGCTCAGATTTCCCGTCACTCCAACCCTCCCCAGGGATCGGCTCCAACTTGGACCCCTAGTACCCGTCCAGGCTTCTCTGCCCAGGTGAAGCCTCTGACCTGTCTGACCTGTATGTTGTTTTCTGTTTGTTGGGGTCTTTTTCCCTACAGGTAAATTTATTATCATCATCTTAGATGCCTTCTCTCCAATTCCTGTTCTTGATCTTACTCATGATTTTCATGTTTGTGGAGATCAGCCAGATAATTAAAATACCAGAGATACTTAGAAAAATCTCCTTAGTGCCTATGGTCTTCACATACTCACCTTAAGTCAGAACTGCTCATTCAGAACAGTGTGAACAGCTTTGATCTCGGGCTTGTTTAGAGTACATTCAATGAGTTTGTCTTTGTTTAGGACTGTGTAATACAATACCAAAGTAGAAAATCGGTAATTACATTCATTGAGTGTTTATTTGTGAAAAATCTTGGTATAGTATCCATGCATATAATATATTGTGAATATGTTAGACTTATTTCTGTTGTGTAAATAATGTTTTAGAAAAGTAAAAAATGAAAACTCAAACCAGACTCCACAATTGTTCCATATATATATATCTTAATTGTGTAAAAAATACACAGAAGGTCATTCATTTCTCCATTGACCAGGATGAGCACTGACTTTGAAGACAGTCACTACCATAGTTTTCAGTGACTTGATATGATCAAGGATGCATATATTGTCTCCCTAGGAGTTACTTTAAAAATTGTGTTATTTACAAATATCTGCAGAAATTATGATTCCATGTGGGTGGTGGTGGCACACACCTTTAATCACAGAAGGCAAAGGCAGGCAGATTTCTTTGAGTTCGAGGCCAGCTTGGTCTACAGAAGGAGAGACCCTGTCTCAAAAAACCAGAGGGAAAAAAAAGGAAATTATGATTTCCATAAAAAATGTTGAGGCGATGACTAGTTTCTTAGTCAATAAACAGTACAACTGAGTGAGACAGTACACAGCTTTAATCCCAACACAGAAGAGGCTGAGGCAGGAGGATGGTGCATTCAAGACCTGCCTGGGCCACATAGTGAGATAAACCTTCTCAAAAAAAGGAAGGACAGAATGAGAACTGAAAAAGCCACAATGGAGAATAAAAGCAGGAAGATGTTGTCCAAGTGTTAGCCCTGAGTCTCTCCTGGTGAGGTTAATTATGAGGGCTTCATTTCCGGTTTCTTTTTTCTAATTTTTTTTCTTTTCTTTTGGAAGCAGATCTAGAGTTTTTATTTAAAAGACACTTTAAATACAGATTTAGCCGGGCTGTGGTGGTGCATGCCTTTAATCCCAGCACTTGGGAGGCAGAGCCAGGCTGATCTCTGTGAGTTCGAGGCCAGCCTGGGCTACAGAGTGAATTCTAGGAAAGGCGCAAAGCTACACAGAGAAACCCTGTCTGGGGGTGGGGGGGAAGACATTTGAAAAAAAAAAACACAGATTTAAACTGAAATTCAAGAGCAAAAGAGAAGCACTCAGAAAGACACGACTGAGCATGGTGTGAACTTCCCAAAGAGAGTTGTCGCCAAGTTCTTCTGTAATACACATACATTCCAGTGAAAAGAAAAGTGGCCACTCTTTAGGAAAAGAACCTTGGAACAGATGGAATGCAGACTGAGTAGAATGATGCAGTGGCTTTTCTTTTATAAAACTCTACTTTGAGACTGGGGAGAAGACTCTATTGGAAAGCGCTCGTCACTCAAGCCTGATGACCTACATTTAATCCCCAAAGACCCACATAGTGGGAAAAGAGAACTCATTCCTACATGTTATCTTCTAACACCCATGCTCGTGCATGCATGTGTTCACATGTGTGCGCATACCCATGCACACTAAGTAAATGTTAAAATAAATAAATAACTCACGTGTTGTAGAACAGACCTATCTTCCCAGCACTGGGAAAGTGGAGACAGATGGATCCCTAGAGCTTGCTAGCCCATTAGTCTAGCCAGATGGCTGAGCTCCAGGGTCAGTGAGAGACCCAGTCTCATAAAATAAGGTGGAAGCCTGGTGGTGACACACACATCTTTAATCCCAGCACTCGAGAGGCAGAGGCGGGTGGGTCTCTGAGTTCCAGGCCAGCCTGGTCTACACAGAGGAACCCTGCCTCAAAAAACAAAATGAAAGATAAGGTAGAGAATAATAAAAGAAGACCCCCAACATTGACATCTGGCTTCTCTACATGAGTGTACGTGGCACCCACTTACCCACCAACGTGCACGAGGTGGAGAACAATGGAGGAAGACACATTGATCTCTGGCTGTTACGTTTGTGCACATGTACTTGCACATACATGTTAAATATGCAATTTATAACATGCTGCCTGTTAATACTTATCATTTTACGAGTTCACTATAGATAAGAATGGCTTTGTTACCGTGTTTTCATGTATTTTGGCCATAACCTCTTGTTCTGCTCTAGGCCCACTGATACTTCTTCCTCTTATCCGCCAGTCCCTGTTCTTCTTTGATGTCTTTTTTTCCATGTTTCATGGCCTAGTGAGCTTAATTAACTAATTATTAGGATTTTTATTAAACTGTATAGTTCTTTGCTTTTTGTACTTTTAGTTGTCTGAAAAAATAGTTTGAGGAGGACTTGGGAGTTAATCAGAAGTACAGTTAGGGACAGATGATGAGTTGTGTTCAGAAGAATACAGCGGTTGATGAGTACTGACTCCTGGAAATGAAGTACACAGTTAATATTTCCCTTATCCTGTATCCCATTTTCTTTATCAGGTGCCCACCCAGGCTCCAACCAAGACTCGTTCTTCCCAATTTGGTGTGAGCAACTTTCAGACTTCCTCCTCCTTCAGTGCTGTGCCGCTCCCGGGTGCTCCCACTGGGGCCCAGGGCACTGCTGCCTACCCTACTCTCAGCAGCCGGGGACCCAACTTTCGTAAGTTCAGATGAGAAGGATGGCAGGAAAATCAACTACTGAAGACAGGGGATCTGGTTCTAGAATTGTTTCCCTGTGTCCTTTATGTGCTGATCTAATTAGAAGGCAGTGCAAGCTCCCAGTCTGTTTGAAATTAAAAACTTGCACAGGGGATGTTGAAATGGCCCGTTGGGCAAAGTGCTTTACTCAGAAGCCTGGATACCTGAGTTCAGTCCCCAGAACCCATGTACAGGAGCGAGCTGACTCCACCAAGCTGTCTTCTGACCATCCTGAGCCACAGTACTATGCTCACATGCACCATACACAGAACAGTAATCAGTTTTTCAGATCTTTATAGAAACTTGCTACAGGATAACTGTTCCAACACCTGTAATAAAAACCACAGAAATTATTGTAATATGTACAACAATAGTACTACAAAACCACATATACTTAATGAAATGCATATTTAAATGAGCAAAGAATGCTTTAGAAATGCTATTTAGGGAATGAAACTTAATTTGAGACTGGGCTTTGAAATTGAGGCATTAGTTAGCAGATAGAAGAGCAGAAGGTATTGTAGATGAACAGTCTTATTAAACAAGAAACACAGAGACAAATGCAGATTTAAAAGCCCAAGAGGTCAGAGCAGTAGCTGAGAGCTGAGACTTAAAACCGCCTTCTTACCCTTCGCTGCCACTGCCGTCCTTCCCCTCAGAAAGAGAGCTACTTCCTGTCTGTCTGTGCTTTTATTGACTTTCTGTTCTGCCTTCTCATTGGTTGTAAACCCAACCACATGACCTCCTCGTCACTGCCTGCCTATACAGACCTCCAGGTCTCTATGGTTGGTATTGAGATTAAAGGCATGTGTCTCCATGCTGGCTGTATCCTTGAACACACAGAGATCTGCCTGTCATGTGATCGGAATTAAAGGCGTGTGCTACCAGTGCCAGACTTCTGCTAAATGGCTTGCTATTACTTCTGACCCCCAGGCAACTTTATTTATTAACATACAAATAAAATCACATTTCAGCACAAATAAAATATCACCAAGGTATCGAGTAAAATGACTAACTTATGTAGCTGTGTGTTGGTTTCTCCCCTCCATTGAAATTAATAAATTCAGGCTGTTTATCTTTACTGTATTTCTAGCTCCTGAGACTGGACAGACTGCAGGACAATTCCAGACCCGGACGGCAGAGGGTGTGAGTGTCTGGCCACAGTGGCAGGGCCAGCAGCCCCACCATCGGTCCAGTTCCAATGAGCAGCATGTTCAGCAGACGTCAGCACAACCACCTAGCCAGCCTGAGGTCTTTCAGGTGAGTACATAAAGACTTCAGAAGGAGAGAGGGAGGGGAGCATATGTGGTGTTGGTTGGGGTGGTGTGAGATGAGACAACAGGGAATACGGGACACGTAGGAGAGAATGTCAGTAATTGACATTATTAATTACAAACACACCTGTTAACCAGACCAGAGTTCCTGATGTGAAGCACCATGTAAAGATGCTGAAGAAAGTTATTTTAGCTCATGTACAGAGATCCACATCTCAAAGTAGCTTTGGATTTAAATAGGATAATTTAAAAATATGTAAAATAGAACATACTGATTATAGCTATAAATATCTGTTTGCCCCTGAGGGGACTGCAAGATTGAATGGGATAATCTTAGACTGAATAAGCTAGTCAAAAACAGACTGAAAAGAAGGCAAAACAGGGTTTGGTTGGAGACAAATGTGATTAGATAAATTTCAGATATGACTGTATGGGTTAAATGAAATGTTGGCATGCGTATTTTCTTCCTTTGAAAATATCAAGAGGGGCTGGAGAGATGGTTCAGGTGTTGAGAGTACTGGCTGGTTTTTCCAGAGGACCCAGGTTCAATTCCCAGCACCCACATAGCAGCTCACCACTGTCTGTAACTCCAGCTCCAGGAGTTCCAACACAGTCACACAGACACACATGCAGGCAAAACACCAGTGCACAGACTATTGAAAATATCCCAGACTAGAAACAAGGAAGTAAAGGAACTATAGGAGGAAGATGGAGAGACCAGGCCAAGGCTGTGGGAAGGTGCTGGGGGTGGTGCTGGGGGACAGTGAAGGGGGTATGTGTGACCCAGATCTAACCGTTTTCTCTCCTCAGGAAATGCTGTCCATGCTGGGCGAGCAGAGCAACAGCTACAACAATGAAGAGTTTCCTGATCTGACTATGTTTCCCCCCTTTTCAGAATAGAACTGTTGGGGTGAGGATAAGGGTGGGGGAAATCACTGTTTGTTTTTAAAAGCAAATCTTCTGTAAACAGAATAAAAGTTCCTCTCCCTTCCCTTCCCTCACCCCTGATATGTACCCCTTCATCCCTTGACTCTGAAGTAACATGTATAGAAAGAAGAAATGAAAAGGATTCCAGGCTTTTAGGGGCCTCTGAAAATCGGAGGACAGGTGAGGTTAGCGGTCCTGTCCTTGTGTCTTCTTCCTAGAAGTGGCACAGAAATGATCTGTGCTGGAGTCAAGGGGCAGAGTGGAAGCACCTGGCAGCCACTAATGGCCTTGGATACTGTGGCACGTTTCGGGTAGAAATTCTGAATAGAGTGGAGGAGAAATGTCCTCGTAACTGAGGATCCTGAATTATGACAACTATATGTGGAGCTTTAGGAAGTGAGCAGTCCCCTGGAAAGAAGCATGGAAGAGCATGAATGTGTGTGTGTGAGTGTGTGAGTGTGTGTGTGTGTATCCTTGTGTGTGCATGTGTTTGAGCTCCTCTGTTCTCTTCTTTCTCCCTATTAGGGAGTATATGCAGAGTTTGTCCCAGATTTTCTTGGCTTTCTCCTTGGTCTTCAAAGAGTCCTAAGAAGTCAATTTTTCCAGGTATTTTTGTATTTAGTGTTGCAGCCAAAGAGTATTTAAATTAAGTCTTTGCTGCACTTAAACCCATGCCAGCCAAAATGGAACTATAGACCAACATACACTCTTCTGTTGACAGGGTTGGTCTCTTACGAAACACATTCAGTGATCAAGCTGGATTACTCCTGCTCTTTGGTGCTCTCAACTTACGTGGAAGATCTGCAGATATTACCAAAATAGGCTGGCCAGATAAAAACACTGTCCGAAACCCCAGACTTGCCCATAGGATAATGCTGCATTTCCTGTCAGAGTCACACATGTGTTCTGGAGAGGTTATTACTGCATGGAAACTCAACTTCTTGGATTAGCTGTCTGAGTGAAAAGTCCTCACTGATGGGGTATAAACCAAATAGAAAGCCCTTCTGCCCTAGGCCCTCCGTCCCCTTGTCAAAACAACGCTTCGGTCTTCCTGAAGTCTCTCGTTCTTGGCTCCCTCTCCAAACTTGGATTTGGGTTTTGCTTTGGAGCATAAATGTGAGTCTACGTGTTAGTTGGGTCCTGGACTCAAACCCCACAGGGTCACTTGATAATCACAGCCATAGAAATGCAGATACAAGCTACTGCTTTCACCCTTTACCGCCCTCAGGTGCATCTCATATATCAGTGGTCATGTCTTCTTTAAACTGGCTCCTGTCCGTATCTGAGTGAAAGATTATACTGATATGGAAAAGATCTATTAAGTGTATTCATAGGGGATAAGGAGCCCAGATGGAGAAGCCGAGGGAATGTTACATACTAAATTTCCTTCTGTTTGTCTCCAGGCTGGTGCTAGGCAGTAGAGTGGAAAAGGAGGCTATTTTTTTATTCTATGTGCACACATACAGTATACATATATATTTATATCACAATTACAGAACCAAAAAGTTGAGTTTCCAATGAAATATTTGTTTTTTAATAATCAACTTGTTTTTCAATGTGATCGGAACTATAATGTACAGTTGTTACAGGGCTTTTGAAGAATGGGTGGGGGGGAGAATCTACTCTGAGGGGTGTGTTCTGCTTTTCCTTCAGGGTTTTATTTTTGATTGTTGTTTTCTTGTTGGCCATCTGTGCTAAGCCTTACAGTGGCAAAAATAATGACATGTAGCAAAGATTTTAAAACAAAGTATTTTTTCTTTTATAAAGTTTATCGTGTTGTGTGATCTTGATTGCGGCTTCCTCATCCCATTCCAGTCCATAAGTAACAGACATGCGCAACTCAAAGACTCCATAGTTGGGCTCCAAACACACAAGGGTAAATAAAGCGTAGTTGAGTCTTGATTTTGGGAATTAGAGGTCATAGGGCCCTGATCACTCAGCACCCTGTTCCTCACTTACCCTCCTGACCCTGACACATTGTGAGTAAAGTCAGTAGACACACTCTGGGAGTGGGGGTTGTCTAAGCTCCTACAAGTGGCTGGGAAGAGCTCGTGGATATTGAAGCCACTAGGGGACATCTGGATGTCTTTCCCCCAGTATATTTTCCCTATTAGGAGGAGATACGGGGATTGTGAACTTTAACCTGTTCAAATGTGGATCTGGGCTCCCTCTCCGTGCATGGCTCATTGGTACCTCTTGAAATCCAAAGGCAAGCCTGGGCTCTAGAATTGGGGGTCTATGTGAGGAATACAGCTAGAAACTGAATCTAGATTTGTGGTAAATATCCTTTCTATTCCAGGATCCTTCATTTTCTCATTCCTCACATCTGTTTATGGGGAAAAAATGAGTTTAGGGTTGTGGTTGGCTGAGCTAGAATCTTGTGATCTGCCACGTGCATGGATTTTGGGGAAGCACTTGAGGTGATCTTGTGACTGGACCTCGTTGGGGATTTTAATGATTGAGATGCACTGCTCATCATATCCTACCATCTGAGAGTTTAGCAGTGGGGTCACATGTGTACCCTTCAGCCCACTAGTGTCGATTCATTGTCAGTGACTAGGTGCTAGATTGGATCGCTTGCCTTCTTCCCTCAGTGCTATGTTGGGCATTGAGCCTCGGGCCTCATAATGTTAGGCAAGCACACCACCACCGAGTTATGTTCTCAATCCTCTTTTTTAACTTTTTAGTTTTAGACAGGATCTCACTAAGTTACATAGGCTAGGCTTGAACTTGTGAATCTACTCTTATTTATTTAGAGACAGCGTATCACTGTATAACACTGGCTGGCTTCAGACTCTGTAGACTGGTGTGGCCTAGACCTCACAGAGAACCACCTGCCCTTGCTGCCCTGTGCCAGGGGTAAAGGTGTGCCCACAGCCAGCTGTGATTTTTCCTTTAGCTTCCTGAGTGCCTGCACCACATGCCCTCAACTTTCTGGCCATTTTTAAACCATTTCACCCTGACTTTCTGCACAGCCATAATGGGTTAGGACAGCTGTTCCCTGCCCAGAAGCAGTAATACTAGCCAGTAGTCACAAAAGCTTTTAAAATGTTAAAATTGGAGCCCTGGATGCCATATATTACTCTTTTCTAGCCTTTGGTGCGCGCCCCCTCCACCCCCCCCCCCCATGTGCACGCAGACCGCCCTGTGCCCCCTTGTCATCTCAGAAGAGGATCTGACAAAGTTGAACATGGTTCAGGGTAAAGGGGCGGGCCATGGCCAAAAGGATAAAAAAAGATGGAGTTCTCCCATTAGACATTTTGAGAAAGGGTGGAGACAGCTAGGGCTGTGTCCTTTCATATTCTCACCAAAGCCTCAATTTGAGTAATGCGCTGTCTTATTTTTTACCCCCAAGATGAAACTAAACACTTAGCAGCTCTCAGGAACGTGGTGCAAATGTGTGTCCATCCTTCCACCCTAACCCCCCTTCTCATCCCATCCCCGCCTCCCTCCCTTATCCAAATTTTCCAGCCACCGCTGGAGTTGACTTCCGCAATCCTGATGGAATAAATCTAGCACCCTTAAGGTCTTCCGCTCACAGTAGCTACACTTCCTGTCTGAAAGGAGCCTAGACATCAGATTCTCAACAGCAGGTAACGTTTTTAACTTGTGGATCTTTTAGCATCTCATTCCTACGAGTTACCTTATTTTAAGAAGAGAAAGGATATAGTGAGTTAGGGGTTAAGTAACTCAAATTCCCTGAATAAAAACAGAATCTTTAGTTCATTTTCTGCCTAAACAAAGTCTGTCTGGAAATCTTAAAGATTCTGTGTATGATTGTGTATGTGAATGAGTATGTGGTTGTTGGTAAAAGCAAAGGAGGATTCTGTGAGCCTGCTTCAGAAGTGGATTCTTTCTGGATTCTGCTTAACTACAGGGTTAACTGACTCCTGAGGAAGAGAACTAGTTAACAGCCACCTCCAAGCCTGCGGCACTCCAGTTATTAAATATCTGCTGGATATTTGTTGCTTTGCAAAAAGTACATAAAAGTGTAGTCAATGTTGTACAGGTCATATGATGTGCTGGAGACAGGAAATGGTTTTTAAACTTAAGAATTTGCAATTCAGCGAGTGCAAGAAATGAATGAAACCAGAGCAAATTCCTGCAAAGCCGTGAACTGTGAACTCGGTCAGTACAGAATAGTGTCCTTCTGTCCTGCATTTTCCTCTTACGCATCTGACGCTTTTGTCCTGGGAAACAGCCACGTCAATGTTTGGGGAAGAAAAAAAAAAAAGACATGGCATCTGGTTAAGATTAGAGCCGTTTCCTGCCTAAAGAGGGAGAGGGGTGAGAAAGAAATGGATAAGGCAAATGAAGACACCGTGAATGTAGCATGGATAAATACTGTCAAATTAGTCCTGTTCTCTCCTGGCAAGATCTGGGTGTAGGCAAAGAAGGAAGGGTGCCATGAAGAAAGCTAGAACTCTCTGTAACCACATCCACTGTGCTCGGTGTGCACCCTTACTGGGGATACTGGGGATAGTGGTGCCGAGCCTTTCCCAGTTACCCACTCTGGTTGTCTGCAGTGTGTGCGATGTTGGTGGAACAGCCTTGAGTTGCAATAATTGAAATCAGATGTTCCAGCTACCCCCCCCCCCAGCTTCTGCCCATTATTGCTTTATGAAAATCACCTGCAATTCCTTGTCCACTTTCCACGTACAGCCAAGTTTGCCAGCCTCATAGGTTAAAAGAAGGAAGTCTTGGCTGGGCATAGTAGCTCATGCCTCTAATCCCAGCACGGGGTGGAAGGGAGGGGGGGCACAGATCTTTGAATTCAAAGCCATTCTGGTCAACATAGTGAGCTCAAGGCTAGCCAAGACTTAAAGACTTACAAAGCAAGACCATGTCTCTAAAATCAAGTGTGTGTGTGTGTTTGTAGTTCTTTTGGGTTTATGGATCCCTTAGGATTAGTGCATGTGTGTGTAATTTTCTGGTAGAAGGAACTTATTTTTATAGCTCCTAAAAGGTTAAAAGCCACCTTCCTGGTAATGTGTCTGCCGTCATTTCCACATCCACAGGCTGACTTAACCTGTGAACTTCCTGCTGTAGAAGTCTCCCCTAATTATTCCTTTCACAGGATGTGGGTGTTCAAGTTTCTGCTGCTACCCGTGTTGAGCTTTGCTCTCCAGCCCGAGGAAATGCTGGACACCCAGTGGGAGCTTTGGAAGAAGACCCACAGGAAGCAGTATAACAGCAAGGTGCCGGGGGTCTGCAAGGGGACACAGGAGGGCTGGGACCTGAGGCCTCGGCTTTCGCGTCTAGATTCCCTTCGATCAAAACACAGTGCTTTACCCCGAGCAAGCAGACGCTGTCTCCTAACTCTCCAGTCCCTCTGTCTGCTTTATAGATGCATTAGCTGAAAGGGTAGCACAGGAATAGCACTGAGCCCAGGACCCAGCCGTGGCTGTGCAGTGGGAATGTGGGAAAGCTCTTCTGGGGTACTTCTCACAGTAATGTTGTTTTTCTATGCTCTCTCTAGACCTTTGTGTATGTTTTTGTGTGTGCACTCTTAAGATTCCCCAGCTAGATTGTAAGCTTTTCTGGTTACGGTGCATCTTTTCTCCTAAAACCTACCTGTCTGACTGCACACAGTCTATGAATTTATTGACTATTCTATTTAGGTGGATGAAGTCTCACGGCGTTTAATTTGGGAAAAAAACTTGAAGCATATTTCCATCCATAATCTTGAGGCCTCTCTGGGTGTCCATACATATGAACTGGCCATGAATCACTTGGGAGACATGGTGAGTTGCCTCTCAGATCCAGGTGTCCATACATATGAACTGGCCATGAATCACTTGGGAGACATGGTGAGTTGCCTCTCAGATCCAGGCCCACCCACTCTATCCTGGTCCCTGCTAATGCTTGGCCTCCTCTTTTGTCTCAGACCAGTGAAGAAGTGGTTCAGAAGATGACTGGACTCAAGTTACCACCCTCTCACTCCCACAGTAATGACACTCTCTACATCCCAGAGTGGGAAGGCAGAGCCCCAGACTCCATCGACTATCGAAAGAAAGGCTATGTTACCCCGGTCAAAAATCAGGTGCTTCCTTGTGTGGGGGGGTAGTCTGGCCTGAATTGTGGTGTATCTCATACTACAGGAATATAGCATTGCCGGGCGGTGGTGGCGCACGCCTTTAATCCCAGCACTCAGGAGGCAGAGGCAGGCAGATCTCTGTGAGTTTGAGGCCAGCCTGGGCTACAAAGTGAGTTCCAGGAAAGGCGCAAAGCTACACAGAGAAACCCTGTCTCGAAAAACCAAAAAAAAAAAAAAAAAAAAAAAAAAGAAAAGAACATTCTATTATTTAACTCGTCATTTATTTTGTACATTTAGGGTTTTTCTACTTTTAAAAACTTAGAGTGTTACAACAAGCACCTTATGCATACATTTTTGTGCTCATGTAGAAATATTTGTGCAAAATAAATTCTGAAATTGTAATTACTAGGACAGAGAATCTTTCACCCCAAAAGGTTTTTACAATATTAGATTATTATCTGCAGGAGAATCTCAGTTTTTCTAGGAACTTATTAACAGCATAGGGCTGTGTCGTCAGTAAGATGAACAATTGATGTAACATTAATTCAACAAATACCACCCCTCTCCTAGAACCAAACAATACCAACGCTAGCTAGCTACCTGGTAAAGATTCAAGACTTCCTCCTCAAGAAATTCTCATTCTTAAAAAATAGTAAATCTGGGAAAAAGAAAATTCTACAATCCAGGAGAGCAAACATTAATAAAAGCTGACAGTTTTGAGAGATGACTGTGCACAAGGAGCTTCTGCGATGTACATGTAAATGAAGTCTCTCAGTGCTCACAAGAGTCAATCCATTAACTATAGTATCACTCCCGCGCTCCCTTTTTCTGTTCTTGTTTGTTTGTTTGTTTGTTTGTTTTTTGGTGTTTTGTTTTTCGAGACAGGGTTTCTCTGTAGTTTTGGTGCCTGTCCTGGATCTCGCTCTGTAGACCAGGCTGGCCTTGAACTCACAGAGATCTGCCTGCCTCTGCCTTCTGAGTGCCGGGATTAAAGGTGTGCGCCACCAATGCCCTGCATCCTTTTTCTGTTCTTTTGAAATGAAACAAGATCTCATGTTGCCCAGGCTGGACTCCAACTCAGTATATGGCTGAGATTGACCTTGAACTCATGTTCCTCTTGCCTCTGGCTCTCAAGTGATGGACTTACAGGTATGTCCCAGTAACCCCAACTTATTCTCATTTTTAAAGGTAAGGAAATAGGCACAGAGAAGTTCAGTAACAAATTAAGGAGAACTGTCTCCAAAGCCATGAAGTTCTGTACTTGACTTCAGTTAAAGGAAACAGTGATTGCAGTTGTTATCAATGGGAATGATAGCAAGGCCTCACAACAAAGGCAGCATTGAATTCATAAACTGCATGGGATGTTTTTAAGCTGGTAGAAAGATGCCCCACCCCCATGTGAACCGTGATGACTGACCGTTTTCTGTGTCTCTCAGGGTGAGTGTGGTTCCTGTTGGGCCTTTAGCTCTGCGGGTGCCCTGGAGGGCCAGCTCAAGAAGAAGACTGGCAAACTCCTGACTCTGAGTCCTCAGAATCTGGTGGATTGTGTGTCTGAGAATTATGGCTGTGGAGGCGGCTATATGACCACTGCCTTCCGATATGTGCAGACGAATGGGGGCATTGACTCTGAGGATGCTTATCCCTACGTGGGCCAGGTGAGACTACGCCCACCGCAGTGCGGAGCCCTGTACTGGCTCTCCTCAGCACCAGTTTGTTTTCTGTTACTGTATGCTGCTTTCTTTTCTTTCCTTCTTCTTTTCTTTTCCCTTCCCTTCCCTTCCCTTCCCTTCCCTTCCCTTCCCTTCCCTTCCCTTCCCTTCCCTTCCCTTCCCTTCCCTTCCCTTCCCTTCCCTTCCCTCCTTCCCTTTCCTTCCTCCCTCCCTCTCTTCCTTCCTTCCTTCCCTCCTTCCCTCCCTTCCTTCCTTCCTTTCTTCCCTCCCTTCC
>CABHPQ010002048.1:12209-31775 GCA_902168405.1 Peromyscus aztecus
ACCAGGCTGGCCTCAGATTCAGAGATACACCTGCCTCTGCTTCCCGCATGCTGGGATGAAAGGCGTGTGCCACCACAGCATAGCTTATTCTTGGTTTTTGGTTTTTTGTTTTTTTTTTTTAAAGATGCACTTATTTTATGTGTGTGAATGTCCTGCTTGCATGTATGTGTGTGTACTATGTGTGTGCCTGGTGCCCAGGAGCTAGAGTTACAGGTCATTGTGAGCCCCCAATAGGGTTCTGGAAAGCAAACGCAGGTCCTCCTCAAGAGCAGTGTTTAACTGCTGAGTGACCACTTCAGCCTCTCTTCTGAGTTTTGACAAAAGTAACAAGACCATCCAATAAGGGAAACTGTCTTTCTAGCACATGGGGTGGAAAAGTTGAATATCTACATGCAGAGGGATGCAGTGAGTCCTCACCTCACACCACACAGAATCTGAATGGATTGAAGACTTGAACTAAGAGCCGAACCTATAAAGCTCTCTGAAAAACACCAAGTATCTGATTTGCCATTAGGTGATCTATCCTTGTTATGACACCAAGAGCACAAGAATAAGAACAAAGGTGACAAATTAGACCAGCGATTTAAAGAGACATTACGCAGGAATGAAAAGTCAGTCCCTAGAACGGGAGTGAGCACAACACAGAGCTGCTACAGGCTCTAAAAGGAACTTTCATCACATGGGAGATTGAGGCAGCGGGATAGAGAGGTTGAGACCAGCCTAAACTACAGAGCAAGACTGTCTCAAAAACAAAACAAAGCTGCCGATTGGTGGTGGCGCACACCTTGAATCCCAGCACTCGGGAGGCAGAGCCAGACCAGCCTGGTCTACAGAGTAAGTTCCAGGACGGCCAGAGCTACACAGAGAAACCGAAACAACAATAACAAAAACAAACAAACAAACAAACAAACAAACAAACAAACAGAAAAGAAAACCAAAAGCAAAACACCAAAAAAGAAAGAGAATGGGCTGGTGAGATGGCTCAGTGGTTAAAAGCACTGGCTGCTCTTCCAGAGGTCCTGAGTTCAATTCCCAGCAACCACATGGTGGCTCACAACCATCTGTAATGAGATCTGGTGCCCTCTTCTGGCCTGCAGGGATATGTGCGGACAGAACACTGTATACATAATAAATAAATAAATAAATAAATCTTATTTTTTTTTTTTTTGGTTTTTTGAGACAGGGTTTCTCTGTGTAGTTTTGGTGCCTGTCCTGGATCTCACTCTGTAGAACAGGCTGGCCTTGAACTCACAGAGATCTGCCTGGCTCTGCCTCCTGGGTGCTGGGATTAAAGGCGTGCGCCACCACGGCCCGGCAAATAAATAAATCTTTAAAAAAAAAAAAAAAAGAGTGCTCGTTTCGGCAGCACATATACTAAAATTGGAACGATACAGAGAAGATTAGCATGGCCCCTGCGCAAGGATGACATGCAAATTTGTGAAGCATTCCATATTTAAAAAGAAAGAAAGAGGAGGAAGAGATGACAATGACCTTCTACAATGAAGTAACAGAAAGAACCCCAAGTTTACAATGGTGACAGTCCAGCCACCATTTCTTTAAAGAGGACACTCAGGTTGCCAACAAGCACCCCAAAAGATGCCCACTGCCACTATCTCAGTCACCAGGGAAATGCAGTGAGGCCACAGGAGATACTTCTTCATACCTACAAAGATGGCCAGGATTTTCATAAATGCAGAGTAAGTACTGGTGGGAATGTGGAAAGATCAGGAGCTTATCCTGTGCTAGTAGGAACGTCAACTGGCAGGTACAGAAAGTCACGCAGCCGTGCCTGGAATGGTAACATGGAAGTTACCTGGAGATTCAGCAGTTCCTCTCCTAGGTGTGCACTGAAGAGAACTGAGAACATACACTCATACAGATGTTCACATCATTGTTCACACTAGCTGAAAATAATGCTAACAAGGAAATAATGGAATATCATTCAGCCATTAAAAGGAATGGACTAGAGGCTGGATGGGTAGTTCAATAGTACAGCACATGCTTGGCATCTGCAAGGTCTTGGGTTCAACCTCTAACATTGTTTTTAAAATGGAGTATGTCCATGGGTAGAGGTGCACATCTTTACTCTTAGTACTATGGAGACAGAGCAGGTGGATCTCTTGTGAGTTTGAGGGCAGCCTGGTCTACATAGTAAGTTCTAGGCCAGCCAGGGCTACACTGCAAGACCCTATTTGAGAAAAGCAAACAAACAAACAAAACTCACAAAAACACTGCAAAACCAGAAATGTGCAGTACCGACACACGGCACCCCATGAATGAATCTTGAACACTGTGAAGTGAAGGAAGGCCAGCAGGAAAAGCTACCCACAACCATGTGTAAAGTATCCAGACAGTAATCTATACAGACAGGAAGGAGACTGATGGCTGCCAGGGAAAGGGTGGGGGTATGGACGGGGCTGAGAGGTATGGGCTTCTTTCTAAGGTGATAAGGGCACTCTGGATTGAGATAGTCCTGATGGCATTATGGCCTCATATGTGTACTACATTCTATTAACTTGGACACTTTAAGGGGTGAACTGTGCTCTGGGATTTGTTCTGGTTAGTTTTTTTGTCAACCTGACTCCAGGTTCCTGCCTTGAGTTCCTACACTGACTTCCCGTAGTGATGGAATGTGACCTGAGAGTTTTAAGTCCTTTTCTCCCCAAGTTGCTTGTGGTCATGGTGTTTGGTCACAGCAATAGAAACCCTAACTAAGACAGGAATTATTATACCTTAACTTTTAAAAGGGGGACAGATATTCAAGCTCGCTCTTAAAAAGGGTGCACTTTTTGGAATAGACCACGATGGGAAGAGAATTCTAAGCAGAAAGGTCAGAGTGAGGGAGGGCATGGAAACTGCCAGAAGGCAGAACAAACTCAGGTCAGTGGGACTGGCTCAGACCTGGGGTACAGGGTGTTTTCACAGGAGCAGTACAAACTGCACAGACAAGGGATCCAAGGTATTGACAGGAAATATGGCAACTTATTTATTAATTATTAAGCCTTATATGGCAACTGAGGAGGACCCAGAGCTTGCCTTGGCCTCCCAGGACAACAATGTGACCAGTTGCTGGGCTCCGTTCACCTTGCCACGGAGCCTCCTTCCCTACCTCAGGACCAGCCCCAGCTCTGCTACACTGGAAGCCCACTCCACATTGTCCCCACTATTTATGAAACACATCTATTTAGTCCACTGGTTATTTGAGTTTTCTCCCAGCACAGCATAAACTTGAAGACAGCCTTGTCTGAGTCCAGAATACTCTGTAACTTCCTAAGTGAATGAGATTGGTAATTTTAACAAAAATGACTTTGCTAACTCAAAAATCTTTGGTTTCCACTGCAGTCCTGTTTGGAACAGCCTCCCCATCACAAATTCCTTGAAGAAAACTGGACCATGTCCTACCCCTGTTGGCTTCTCACACGCTGACTGTTGGATTCTGCTTTTCTCCTATGGTCCCAACTTCCTCTCACTCCCACCACAGTTCTCTGCATTCTGCTCCCATCTCCCGCCTCCACCTACGGATGCAGCACCTGCAGACAATGTCTATGCCTTTCCCAGCCATGTGCTAGGCAGAGTCCAAGCTGGACTAGTCAACCAGCAGCAGTGATGGAACCAGAGACAGACATAATCACCATCACAGAGTTTGAAGAAACCCCACGAAACAGGATGCAGACACTAACAGGGGCGCCTGCGGAGTCAGTCCGTGACCACTGCCACGGTTACTTTAGTCTCATGGATCTCATTTTGCTAGAACTCCAGAAGACTCAGACAAAAAGGAATGGCCTTCCAACTGCTATGCTCCCAAACCTATGCTTTTCCTGTGATATAAACACAAGACTCTGGAGGTGTGGTTGATATTTGATGGTGTGCATCTGGGGAGAAGTGGATGGTGAGGAAGGGGAACTTGAGGGAAGTCTGCCTAATGAACTGACAGTTCATATAAGCAACACCTGGAGTGTTAAACCCATTCCATGTGTTATTTTACTGAGAAAAAAAGAGATTCCACTCTTCCTTTGGTCAGTGTGAAAATCTTTTGGCAGCTGTGTTCCGGGCTGCGGTGTGTGGTGGTTCAGGAGATGGCAGCTGGAATGGATCAAACTCAGGATGCGCAGAATGTTTGCCAGCAGTGAGGGACTAGCAGGAGCCCAGGAAACGAATCCTCGCAGCCCCCTTCTTTAAGAGAACAGACTAGCCTCCAGCTGCCTGCTTACAGTGTGTGGCTGGGGATCCCGGCTGGGCACAGGGTTGGCCTTGAGAACAGGAGCTCTGGAACATCAGCTGCTTCTCAACTTCCTACTTCACTCCTTAAAACCCCAAAGCCAAAGTTTTGGTTTTAATCCTGTTTTTGTTAAATAGTTATAATCTACTATAAAACCAAATGCGTCCTTCCTGAGGCATGGCATTCCGCTTGTCAAGAGGGAGGAAGCAAGGCCCTCTGAGTACTTGACTGGCACTACCAGGCACTCACTGCTGTCCACTCTCACAGCTCTGGGAGGCGGCCAGCCAAATGCATTTCACATAGAGGAGATGGGTCTGCACAGATTTAGTCATCTGTGCAGTGCTCTCAAAAGGAAAACTAGAAAATGTAGGTCTGTCTAGTCCCAGGGTCCAGGTCCCTCCCACTGTCCTCTGTCATAAACTCTGCCTAGTTTCCCCCAGACAAGTGAGTCTTTCAAGACTCCATGACGAGATAGGTGTTGGCAAGCTTTTTCTGGACAGGGTCAGCTAGTCAATGGTTCTGCTTTGTGTGCTATAAGGTCTCTGTTATAACCACTAATTTCTACAGTTTCAGCCCAGACCAGCCATAGATGGTGCATAAGTGAATGAGCATGGCCATGTTGCACTAAGACTTCCAGGAACAAGTGGTGGGCCACAGCTGGCTGCAGGCTACGGTTTGTTATCCCTTGCTCTACAAGGCTTGTTGGGCTTAAAAATCAACAAAGAATTGCCTACTTTCTACTTAATCAATAAACATGAAGTCTTCAATATGGTCTAGAGATGTAAGGAATACTCTTGTTCTTTTTTGAGACAGGGTCTTCCAGTGCAGTGCAGGCAGGCCTTGAACTTGAAATCCTCTTGCCTCAGCCTTCTAAATCCTGAGATTATATGTAAGAGTCATCACATTCCTCAGGAAGTTACACTCTTTGGGGAAGAAAGACAGGCACATAACACCCCAAATAGCAGCACATGGTGAGTGTCAAAGGGGCCACAGGCGGCTGAGGGTACATTAGAACCAGAGTCCACCATGTGATCAAATTACCTAGTCACCAAAGCTCAGGAAGAACTGGCACCTCTCAGTTCTGAGCAAAGAGTCGGGAGTCACTGGTGTAGAGCTCACCAAACTGCTCATCCGGCAAGAACAGACAGGTTTCAGCAGAAGCTAGATGCTGACCCAAGAACTCATCTCCTGCAGACTCACCCCAACCCCCACCTGGCAAAAGGGCCAGCCACAACCAGGTGAAGCGAGCCTTGCAGGAACTCTGGGACGTCTCCGCAGTGCCTCAGCGGACACTAAGCAGAGTCTGAACACATGAGGGAAGGCATGTGGGTCACTCTGGTAGGAGGCTAGCTCCTAACACCTTACCTTGCTCATGGCAATCAGGGCAGGATCACAGGCCGCATCCAGATCCTGAACCAGCAGCTGGATGCTGCTGGAGATGACACTGTAAAGAAACAAACTGTGTCACTGCTCCAGAGAGGGACATGGTGGTGGACAGTCACTGCTCCAGAGAGGGACAGGGTGGTGGACACAGTCACTGCCCCAGAGAGGGACAGGGTGGTGGACACAGTCACTGCTCCAGAGAGGGACAGGGTAGTGGACAGTCACTGCTCCAGAGAGGGACAGGGTGGTGGACACAGTCACTGCTCCAGAGAGGGACAGGGTGGTGGACACAGTCACTGCTCCAGAGAGGGACAGGGTGGTGGACACAGTCACTGCTCCAGAGAGGGACAGGGTGGTGGACACGGCCCCCACAGGTGTTTTCGGCATGTGTGAAGAATTTAAATTTGTCATTTCTTTATGAAATCTTGGGTTTTAATCACTGACAATGGAGGAAGAGCTGGCTCTTCATGTCCTGTTCTTATTTGGGTGTGTCTTATCCAATTAGGAGCCAAACTTCCATGGCTACTCCCATAATTGCTAACCCTAGAGTCTCTCTGAGTTCTCCTCAAAAGCATCTGTAGTAAACACTTGTTTAAGTCAGAATGAGGAGGAGGAAGAGGAGGGAGAACAGGGCACTGCTTCTCATGGCTGGTGGAGACAGCCCAGGGAACGCCTAGATTCTGTAGGGACAAAAGTACATGGTGCCTGTGAAGAAGAAAGGTGGGCCTGGAGCAGGCCTGGAAGGTACGTACGTGCTGAATGTGTCCATTTCTCCTGTGAGATTAATTCGCTCAGTCAGACTGACATCAACTTTTTCTTTGAGTTTTTCTTCCAGCTGTTCGAAAAGGGATAAAGCAGAAGCATGTCCAATGGTTACCCAAAGGTGTTCCATACTACTAACTGAGGCTCAAAAGGGATGAGGCAGACAGGTCCAGACACAACATGAGACACATTTGATTCTCACCGGATGTGAGGGAAGTCCCATTATCCTCACTTCATAGATGATGACTGCAGTAGCCCACCCAAGACAGCAGGTGGGAGGGCCAAAGTCGGCTGCCTAGAACCCAGCCCCTTTGGCACCACACTGGGCTGACTTCTAATGACGGATCAGTAGCTCCTGTGGTTTATCCTCCACAGGCTCCTGCTTTGAGTGGTTGGTCCCTAGTGGTGGTGCTGTTCTGAAGGCTGTGGGGCCTTTATGAGACAGAGACGTCAGAAGCTGGCTGAGGGCTTCTGAAAGTTACAGGAAAGCCCTGCTTCCTGGCCACTAGCATGCAAGGAGCCTCTGCTCATGCAGACAGCCAGGAGCACTGGCCCCTCCCCCTGTGACAGACTGCGGAACCTCTCCTCCCTTTAGTCTGGTCTCCCTGCACCCCATGAAATGCAGCCTCACTCACCAGTGCTGAGAACTTTTAATGTGAGTGACAGCAAAGTCAGCAGAAGCAGCTGCCAGTGTGTCTATGGCCACTACCTTGCCAAGGTGCCAGATGTCTCAAGTGGTGAATTAGAAATACATCTTCACCTGGTCAGTTTCGGGCTTAGGGCTTAGGGCAGGAACACTCACATACTCCCGAGCTTTGGAGAAAAATACAATTGATCAGAATCTGGGAGGACCTAAAAATGCCCTAGGAATCGGTAAATCCTGTACTTCTAAATCAATCACGCTCACTCTAGGGAGATGAATGCTCTGCATTAAAATTTAAAGTGCTCTTAGAGGGCGGGAGAGATGGTTCAGTTCCCGGCACCTACATGGTGGCTCACCACAACCTGTAACTCCAGTTTCGGAGGATCCATCATCCTCTTCTGGCCTCCATGGGCACTGCATGAATGTGGTGCACATAAATCACATAGGCACATACACATACATACTAAAAAACTTAAAAACAAAAATGTTCTTAAAGGTGTACAAATGAGGGTAACCTTTTTAGAAGGCAATATAAACTGAATCTGGCAATTTCACATTTAGAAATGTATTTTTATGAGAATAAAATATGAGAATAATGTACAGAGCTACGCAAGGATTCTAGGCAGCGTTTAATTCCGCCACTACTTCTGGAAGCCTGTTTTGTGCCCGGTTGTTTAAAGAGGTGAGGGGCCATTCAGAGAACTCAGTGGGTCGGCTGCTGTATCTGTAAAGTTCTATAGGAGGGGTTTTACTCCTGGGAACCTGGAGGTAGTCTACATGGATGCCGATGAGGAGGATGAGACCGCGTGCGCATGCTCCCATGGCCCTGCTATCTCACTGTACACAGGACGGGGCTCCCGCCGCCTACCTTTCTGGCTATCTCATTATACACAGGACGGGGCTCCCGCCGCCTACCTTTCTGGCTATCTCACTGTACGCAGGACAGGGCTCCCGTCTACCTTTCTGGCTATCTCACTGTACGCAGGACGGGGCTCCCGCCGTCTACCTTTCTGGCTTCATCTTGCTATTTCAGCCTTGCCTCCAGCATTGCAGTTTCGGGGTCTTTGTCTCTGAGGACTTTCACACCCCATACTTCCCCCTGCTCACTCTCCTGACCTGGCCCCCACTTCCTGACCCTTCCAACTCCTCTCTTGGCATTTGTCTCTTCTCCCACACTTACCACAAGATGGTAGTGAACCCCTGGCCTGTTTGCTTGTTATGTTTTCCATCAGTCTGCGTCTCCTGACAGAAAGATGCCTGTCCTCTCTGTGCCATAACCAGGGGCAGCGTCCGGTACAGGAAGTGTCTGGTAAAGCTCTCTGGAAGCTCAGGGAGACCCTGAACTTCTGAGTCTCCTCTTCCACCTCTCAAAGATGGGGATTTCAGTACAAGTGTGCAACGACATCCCCAGTTTATGGAGAGTTAGGGATGAAACTCAGGGCTTCATGCATGCTGGACAAGACCTGGACCAACTGCGCTGTATCCCTAGCCACCCTACCCCCTCAGCCTGGAATCAATCATTTCTCCAGGATTCTCTGCTTCTTCTAAAGGAACATGGCATTCAGACATCTCATAGGTGACTAAGAACACACACTTTTTATAATCAGTAAGATGATTTTCATTAAATTAAAAAAAATGGCTGCACAAGTCATCAAAATGGTCTCTGGTTTACTCACACTTCTAAAATACCTAAGAATCTGTTCTAGAAACACAATATAAAACTTTTCAGATACTATATTCAGAAAGATGGTTTTGTAAGATTATTTAAAGAAGCAAACCTTTAAAGCAGTATAAAATAAACACCAGGGCTGTTATTAAATATCCACTAATCCTTTAATGGAATATTATATAGTCATAAATAGTAATAATAATAAAGATAATTTAGTAACAGGAGAATGTTAAGACACTAACACTAACAATAAAAGGATATAAAAGTGAACTAAGATCACTGCATACAAAACTGTTTATAAAATAACTCAAACTGTTAATGTGATTATTTGAGGGTGATGGCATTAGGAGTAGGTTTGGGGTGTGTGTGTGTGTGTGTGTGTGTGTGTGTGTGTGTGTGTGTGTGTGTGTTTATGAAGAGATATTACGTTTATTCTTAAGCAAAGTGCTTAAGAAGAAGTGAGACACAGCCGAGAATGTGGGCCAGCTTCCGAAAGGAGTCCTAAGTGCAGTGTTTAGTTCGTATGCTACTTTGGTCTTTTTACTTTTAAGATTCTGTATTAAAAGTCTGGCATGGTGGCACATGCCTTTAATCCCAGCACTCAGAAGCAAAGCCAGATGGGTCTCTGGGAGTTCTGGACCAGCCTGGTCTACACACTGAGACCCTGTCTTTCTCATTCACTCTAAACACCTATGTTCCTCATGAGGGGATCTGGGGTGTGTGTGTGTGTGTGTGTGTGTCTGGCTCCAGGGCCAAAGTGGCCTTCAAGTATGTATATGTGACCATGCCCCAAAGCAGAGCATGCTACTGCCTTGGTCTCAGCACCTAGGCCCAGCTTGATGACCCTCAAGGAGTCTGCTGGACACTTCCTGAGTTCACACCCTGGCACATAGGGGGTCCAAGCTATCATGTCTGAACTGCCCCTTGTGACTGACTTCTTAGATGCTTAGGAAATAAGCATCAACATCAGGAAGAGCAGGGCTCTTGCAGGTCACTTTCTTGCTCCTAGCCTCAGGGGGACCACAGGCCAAATGGGGAAAAAGAGCCTCTAACCCTATGGAGGGCTGAGTAGCAAGTTACTCTGGCTCCTCCTCTGCAAAGCTAAGTTGCTGAACTGCCTTCGGGGGCTCTAGCAGAGGCCTTCTTTCCCCTTCTGCTTCACAGTCAACATCTCAAACAATGGTTGTTATGGTGGACAGAGAATGCCAGAAAATGTCAGGAGACGCATAAAATCTTGAAAGACTTTGCTTATTAACATGCTAAGAATGGAGTCACTGGGTGACTCACCCACCAAAGGCTGGGCCTGGTACCCTAGAGGGCGTATATTACTGCTTTTCTCCTGAGGGACTGTGCTACTGGACCTACTTTGAAGATGTCCTGCCTGGTTGGTAGCTTACATAACTTGAGGGTGGAGGCTGTAAGATGGCTGCTGGGGCATCTCTGACTCCACGGTGAGTTTCTTCCTGTGAGGCCAACTGGCCTGCCCAAGGTCAGTTTAGTGAAGCTTAGTTCTTGGGCTCCACTCCAGCTCTAGCTGAGCACCCCATGACGGCGCCCCATGCTCAGCTGGGTGCTCACCTGCTGGGTGGTGGCCAGACAGTACTCAGCTGTGCTGAGGATGCTGCAGATGAGGCAGAGCTCCTCCAGAGTGAACCTGGCCACTTCAGAGCCCTCCTTTTCTTTAAGGAGGCTGCTGATGGTCAGCCCCCCGCTGCTGCTGCTGGTCCTGAGGAAAAGAACAGGAACTAGTCAGGCTGCAGCTGCTAATTTGCTTCCTGAAGCTGTGTATTTTATGACAAAGAAGAAAGCGGAGGAAAGGCTGGCTACAGCACAAATATATCAACATACAATGGATCCCTTTGCTCCAGACCTTACCTTGACTGTCATCTGTTAGACCCTCTCACCCGCAGGAACAGGAAGAGACAACGCCAAGAGAGAGCCAGTGAGCTGTCCTGGGATGATCCCATGCTCACCAAGGAGGCTGTTTAGCCTAGTGCCTTGCTTGGGATTCCCCGAGGTGCAGATCTCACTCACGGGTCATCTGCAGCACAAAAGCTGCTCCCCCACCCTTCCTTCCCAGTTAAGACAGTACAAGGGGAGCTCATAAGTGAATAAGCGGAGAAAGACAGTCTAACAATGCACGTGTGTGCCCATGCACACACAGGCAGATAGCAAAGGTTGACATCGGGTGTCTTCCTCTAGCATTCTGTACCTTGTTTTTAAGATATGATCTCTCAGTAAACCTGGAGCTTGCCAGAGCTGGCCTGACTGGCTGCCATTGAGGCCCTGGAGTCCTCTTGTCTCTGCCTCCTAGTTTTAGTGAGTGTTGCCAATTTCAGTTTTTAATGTGTGTCCTGGGGACCTGAACTCCGGTCCTCAGGCTTGTGCAGGAGACGCTTTATCCACTCAGCCTTCTTCTCAGCCCCAGTACACCCATATCTTTAAACACAAGACTGTGCACTCAGCACTAGAGGCTGTGGAAGATAATCAGGGGGATTATCTTGTCTATCTGGCACTCAAGGCATGAACACACTGAACAGGCTGGAGCAACATTGCCTCTGCTACTGAATAACTTTTTCCCCATGTTGAGCCCACGTGCACTGTGTCCATACATATAACAGGCCTAACTCAGTGATGCACTGTGACCTACACTGGTGGATGGGACCATGCCTGCTGACAGTCATGGGCAGCTGTGGATAGTCATTAAAGCGCGTCAGGCCCTTGGGAGCCCAGAAGGAGTGTTTTCCTCCTCGACATTCTTAGCAGCTCAGTAAACAACCCCAGAGTGGCTTTCTTTAAAGACTCCCATATTGCCAGACAGTGGTGGTGCACACCTTTAATCCCATCATTTGGGAGGCAGAGGCAGGAGGATCTCTGTGAGTTCGAGGCCAGCCTGGGCTACAGAGTGAGTTCCATGGCAGGCTCCAAAGCTACACAGAGAAATTTTGTCTTGGAAAAAAAAAAAAAGAGTACCATATTTAGGGATGTTGAGAGTCTCACTTCCCTGCTGAGAGTGAGGAGAACAGGACTCACTTAGGCAGATTGCCAGAGAGGATCTTCCAGGCGTATTCTCGGAGGTACTTCTGGAAGATGGTAGTCAGGGCGATCATGGGCTCGCCTGTGCTGAGTTGTGAGCATTGCACCATACACTTCTTATAGTAGACAAAGAGGTCAGCGCAGCTGGGGAGTACAGCACCCCCTTCATCAGTGTTAGGCTTCGGTGGGCCCTGGGCTTTGAAATCTGCCACAAATCGGTCTATTAGCTCGCTGAGGTTTCTAAAAAAGCAGAAATGTTGTTTCACTTGGAGAGATCAGGCAAGGGTGCTGTCTGCAGCGGACACAAGTAATTCTCTCAAGTGCTGATTCCTGGTGCTACCCAAACTTACAAGTGGGTGCATTTTATCCATGTCACCACTCACCTCCCTGCTAAAAAGATGGCAGCAATAAAGTCTGACATTTGTACACTGCTTTGTTCCAAGGCATTTCATCACCACATCCAAACCCAGGGCCCCGTGAGAGACACCACGCTGCTGCTCCTCTAGAAGATGAGAAAGCCGACACCTAAAACTCTGTCACAAACCTGGGGACAGAGCTGAGTGGAGAACCTGACCATCAGCTGCCCTTTCCACAAACCACAGTCCTAAACACTGAGGATGGTGACCATTTCCTAAACACTTGTGGCGGCCCCAGAGTCCTGGCTGTGCTTTATAATCATGTCATGGAACTTAAGTCTTCAGCATAACCTTTGGAGGTACCTATTTTACTACCCCCTTCTCCAAAAGCCAGGCGCAGAAAAGTTAAGCACCTTGTCCAAGACAAGCCGGAGAACCAGGATGCAAACCCCAGCAGCCTGGACCCAAGCCTCATGCTTTTCACCAGGCTGTACGAAGGTTCTGATGGCAGTGAAGGTGTAAACATTGCCTGCCATGATGGTTGGAAATCCCTGGAATCCTTGAGTCCAAGCAAGTCCTTCCTTCCTAAGGTGTTTCTGCTAAATACCTTGGCACAATGGCAAGAAAAGAAACTAACACAAGTGAGAAAAACGTTGTCTAACTCAGAGCTTGTTTTTAATCTTTTGAGAAAGAGTCCTTCCTATGTGAGAAACTTTAGCATTTACCAAGCTGTTTCATAGAACTTATTTATTTTTTAATATAATATTATTTCCTTTCATATTCTACACATGATTACTGGTGTAAAGGCTAATACTTCATATGTTTATCATATAGGGAGAAATCTTGCTAACCTCATAAGTTCTATAAATTTGTTAGTTTATGAATAGAGAGATGTTGTTTAAAGACCAAATGCCTTCCTTAAGATGAACAGTTTTTTTTCTTATAACTTCCAGAATCAAAGATGCAAAAATATCTTGGGGTAAGAGTGACTGGGAACCGCTCCAGGCCTGGTCATGGTGGTGATGGTGGCTGTTACCTGTCTCTACTTTCCCAGTCAAACATCCCTCAATTTGTCCCGGTCACCTGAGTCATCAAGGGGCTGGACTCGAGCAGGGCCATAACCTCTGTCCTCCGCACAGCTCTGCTGTGTGGACAATGGGAGGCCCCATTCTTGACATGTGGCACCTTTTTAACTTGCTGGCTAAGGCTACAAGAATCCAGCTGTGTTTTAAAACTATATTTATACAACAAGAAGAAAAAGGCAAGAACCACACACAGCACCGATTAGCAGGAATAGGAAACAATTGACATTTTACTCCAGTGCTTTTGTTATTCAAAGTTTATGACATCCAGATGTGGCTGCTTCACCCAGGCTAGGTCTCTGCCCGTGGAGAGAAGGGCCTCTTTAGTTGACCTTGGAAAATGTCTGGCCACACCCCCATTCTGTACAAACTCTTCCTGCCCTACTTTCCCATGGACCTTCACAACTCTCCGGCATGGCAGGCCTCTGCTCCAGCCAGGCACCTAGGCCAGTGCCCTCTGTGGCCCCATGGCTGGGCCTTCACCCTTTGCCTCCTAGGCCCAGGTCTCACTGCACAACTCAGACTAATTCCTGCTCTCTCAATTGGAACTGCCAGCACCAGCCACTCACTGCCATGGCATTTTTTTTTGGGGGGGGGGGGGGGGCTTGTCCATCTGTTTTGAGATGGGGTCTACTCTATAGCCCAGGCTGGCTTTGAAGTTATGACTCTCCTTTTGTATTAGCCTCCTGAGTGCTGGTTGATAGTGTGTGCTATACACCTGGCTCTTACTAATGTCTTTTCCAGATAGGGTTAAACTTGTGATCATCCTGCCTCAGTCTCCCCAGTGCTGGAATGGCATGCATGTGTCACAGCACCTGGTTTGGGCACTTGAGTTAACACGTTACCAGAGTGTGTGTGTGACGTGTCAAGCTGTTCTCACCCTGGTGTACAGTGGGGGGCGTGAATCAGCAGTGCTTGTTCCCTGGTCCACGCTGTAATTCCATCGTACTGAGGACAGCACTCCAGCTAGCACCTGGTGGAGAGGCAGCTGCTGCTTTAGAGCAGGAAGGTCTCCTCCTCTGTATCCACTACTGGCTCTCTCTTGGGGGGCAGGTGTTTGTTCACGCTCCCTCAGCCCACTGTGCAGGCTGGTGTGCCCGGCTAACCTGCATGTCGGTTCCCAAAGCATGCTTAGCTGACCACCCTTCCCCATTTTGTTCCTTGGGATGGGAAGAAAGTGGTACAGAAGCAGAACAGACAGGGGCTGGGGCAGTGGAGGAGGAGGTGAAATGGAGGGAAAGAATGCACTCAGCCTGCTGGGGAGTCTAATCTGCACCCAGACGGTGCCAACAGAGGCAGGGTGGGCTCTGTAGTAATAGTACTGTAATCACTCATCTATCCTCCACACTGTAACCATTTCCTACTTCCTACTTCAGAGTTAGCCGGATGAGTAAGACTGCAATTAATCATGCTCACACAGCACGGAGAAACTGTACACACACACACACACACACACACACACACACACACACACACACACACACACAAAACCTCTAAAGATTACATTCTGCGGACTGTCCACCTAGTTACTTTTGACATTGTTCTCTATTGCAGACGAGAAAGAAACCTGCTAAGGAAGCTTCCCTGTGCTCTCTTCCACTCCGCACCAGCATGTATCCATGTCCTATAAGACATGAGATAATGAGCTTTGCAGAGGAAGAGTAGAAGATGCCCCAGTGGGAACCTGTGCATTCACTGCTTATGAAGGGCTGAGCCAGTCCAGCTAAAAGCCAACCACAACTCACCATGTGCAAGGCTCGAGGGCTGTAAGTGCAAGATACAAATAAATTTAACTTAAGGCTATCACTGCTTCCAGACATTTTGGCAAGGTCTTCATGTAGAATTAATGGAGAAAGGCATTTGTGGCACAACAATCTGTGGACTAGAACCACAAGGGAGTCTTTTTTACCCCAAAGCAAGTACAATCAAATAAGAGTTTACAAATGGTCAAGTCCTGCTCAGGGGGCTGTAGAGTGTTGAGCATCTCTGAATGCTTAGAATATTCACATTTCAGACAGTGACAAAATGCTAAGTCAAAGCAAGAGAAAGTCTGCAGCAGGTTCAGGAAGGGAACAAAAACATGCAGCCAGAGGTGAGAGGTAGACCCAGAGGGATTGGGAAGTCATCCTCTGCTACATAATAAGGTGAGGCCAGCCTGGGCTACATGAGATCCATAAACAGAGAGGTGAGTACAGACTACATGTGAGGGAGCTGTGAAGGACAGGAAGAACTTGCTTGAGGGTGGAGATGCAAAGTAAAAACGTCTCACCTTGAATGTGGCAGCAACACCCCTTTGAATTCTCATTGCAATCCCTTCAGATCTTTATCCTTCTTTTGAGATTTTATTTATTTTATGTAAATGAGTGTGTGCCTGCATGTATGTCTGTGCAACATGTGCATGCAGTACTGAGTAGGCCAGAGAGGGTGTTGGACCTCCTGGTATTGGAGTTATCAGTGTTGTAAGCCCCCATGTGAGTGTGGGCAGCGCTCTTAACTGCTCAGTCAACTCTCCAGCCCCTCGTATCTTTAACGCTGCACAACACACTTTTCCCCCTCTTTTCTTCTTGGTCCTTTTCTCCTATTAGCTTACAAGATGTGTTATAAATACAATCTCCTTTATTCCTACCAAAAGCTTTATATTGAAGATGTTATTATCGTTGTTTTAAAGGTGAAGAAACCAAGGTTGGTACTTGAAGTGTCTTTGCCTAAGGTCATAGATTTATTGGCACTGACTTGACTTCAGGTGTTCACTCTCCCACGCTTTGACCTCAGGTCTATGGAGCAATATGCAGATACATGCCATACTGCTGTTCCTGACTCCCTAGCTGAGAGAAACATCATAGATATGTGGTTTCTTTCTCTCTCTTCTCTGCAGCTTGAACTTTGTCCCCAAGTACTGTGTGAGCATTTGCAGGCTTCACATGACACACTGTTGGAGTTCTGCTGGTTAAGTTAAAAATGCATAAGGAGTAAAGAGTATTACAGAGTGGTATCAGTGCAGAGAAGGATTAAACAACGGAGGAGAATAAATAATCTTCATGGCAGGCTGGGCTTAGCATATTTGCTGGTGGATCTGCAGTTAGCATTCAGAAATAGTAAGTCAGGCTGGAAAGCAACATAGCATCAGCCCTGGGAGGAGACAGCCCAGGAGCCCCACATAGATTCAGCAAGCATGCTCTCAGGGTTGCACCCACTAACACTTCCCTTATCACTTCTCTTGGGCCAGGGCTGTGCACTTGGCTCTGGGGTGAGCAGTGGGGTTGAAGGAAACTGAGAGGTGGGCTATCTGTGGACAAACGGAGGGAGCAAGTAAATGTAACCCTTTTTACTGTTGTGTTACAGAAGGCAGTTATCAGCATGGGACCTCCTGTGCTCTTAGGTTAGAATGGGGGTCTTAGCATGAACTCAGGCTTTAGTGTAAAGTCGTGTGTGGATGCATGAATGTTCATACAGACACAGTTCTCTCAGCTGAGTGCCTGCAAGCAGTGGCATCCAGCAGCACCCAGCTCAGTCACACCAGGGCTTGGTATCTGCAGTTCCTCCACACAGAGGAAATGGGGAGCCTGGTTGCAAGCATAACCCTAGGGCTGGACTTGGAACATAAGATAAGCCTGGTGCATTTTATTGTGTCAGAAAAAAAGGGAGTATTGAGGAAATGATAGGGGCATGTAAAAAAGATGAAGAGCCAGCTTGAGAGGCTCACACTGGCCTCATCTCGGGGAACCTGAGCACTCAAATGACCAATCCAGAGAAAAAAGGGCAATAGTGAGGAAACTGGCAGGGGCCAGGCAAGGCCTGGAGACTGGTAACAGTACTGTAGTGACTTAACTTCCAGGCTTTGTTGTTTGGGTTTCGAGACAGGACTTTGCTATGTAGCCCAGGCTGGCCCAGAACTTACGATCCTCCTGTCTCAGCATCTGAGTGTTGGATCATAAGCATCTGCTACTATACACACGTCATGTGCCAGTTTTGATAATTTGCTATGGCTATGTAAGACATTAACATTAAAGAGAGTGTAGGGTATGGAATATGGGAAACCTGTATAATTTTTCTAAAAGTATAAATCAATTCTAATATAAAGAAAATAGGGTGGGAAAAATCCATTGAATAAAATCAGAATTTGTGAGCCATGTTCACACACACACACTCATTTTTTAAAAAAAAGTTTGGGTCATCTTTAATCCCAGCACTCAGGTGGCAGAAGCAGACAAATCTCTGTGAGTTCCAGACCAGCCAGGTCTACAGAGTGAGTTCTAGGAGAGCCACACAAAAAAACCCTCCCAAAAAAAAAAAAAAAAAAAAAAAAATTCAAGTCATCTTCAGCTATGTAGCAAGTTTGAGGCCAGCAGGCAATATATGAGATCTTGTCTTAAAATAAATAAATTATGGAATTAATTAAACACAACTGGTAAAATGGAACATGACCCTAGATTCAATTGGTAATAGAGATCAATGTGACTTTGAAGATTATACTATAGTTATGTAGACTGGGTCTGTCTAAGTTTTTACTTACTTATTTTCAAAAGAGTCATTATTTACTTACGTGTATGTATGTGTATATGTACATAAGTACATATGTATGTGCACATGTGTATGTGCCAGAAGAGGACTCCCTGCAGTGGTAGTTTCAGGCAGCTGTGAGATCTGGGAACCCAATTTCAATCTTCTGAAAGAGCAGTCAGTGATCTTGGCCACTGAGCCTTTTCTCCAGCCCCCAAATGTTTGTTTGCTTGTCTGAAGCAGTGCTGTGACTCAGACCATGATCAAGGATTTACCTTGATCACGCTAGGTAAACACTCTACCACTGATCCACATCCCTAACCTTGATTTTTTATTTATGTGTATGCATATGAGTCTGTCTATGTGTATGAATGTGTATGTGTGTGCCCACAGGGGCCAGGAGATATTGTAAGATCTCCTGAAGCTAGGGTTCCAGGTGGTTGTGAGCTACCTGATGTGGATTCTGGGAGCTGAACTCAGGTCCTCTGTAAGAGCAAGAGTTCTTATTACTGTGTGGAGCGATCATCTTTCCAGCCTCAGGTCCTTGTTTTTAGGTCATACACACTGAAGTATTACTGAGTAACAGGAAGTCTTTTCTGAGATTTGAGCGTTAAATGACTTTAAAAACGTATGTGCATATACATGTAGATGTGTGTGAAATAAAGGCAGGAGAGGTCAACGACCGAGAAGCTGGGTGAAGGGAAAACAGTTCTGCAGGCTTTTTTCTTCTAACTCTTCTGAAAGTACAAGTTATTTCAAAAGAAAAAAGAGCTAGTTGCAGAAGGGTTGTAGGTGTGACAAAGTCAAGGAGGGAATGGGAATGGGAACAGAAGTTACGTAGGAAACTCACCAGAGTAAGCAGAATTGAGTCACAGGACCTTCCTGACAAGGAAGGCCACAGGGTACAGTGAAGATGGTGGTGGTGTGGAAATCCCTACCACAAGTCGGTCAGGACGTCACTGTAGCTCCTGAGCAGAAGCTACAACACCCTCTTAGGGTGGACACAGAAATGGGGAAATCACTTCATGAATGTAAGGACAGCTTAGCCCAGCTTGTCACACAGGCGGCTTTCGTGGACTTGCTTCTTGCCGCCTTCCTAGAGACTGGCTTGTGGACCTCCTTCTGCTGCTTGGCTATTTGTCCAGCAGGCACTGACAGAATGTTCTCTGGACAGGCAGACTGCTGAGGAGATGAGAGCACAGACCCCATTCCTGACCCCATACGAGCCTGCAACACTGATGAGGCCACCTTCCCACATAGGCATCCTGAACAGGACCCCAGAGGGAGCAGGGCAGGCCGAGTCCCTGAACGTCACTTGCTGTGGGCCAAGGGGCCTCTCACCATTGTGTTTCACTCCCATCAAAGCCTATGAGATACGCTGATGAACCTTGCTGCAAACAGGACAAGACAGAATGGAAGGGGTTAAGTAGCATGCTGGAGGCTCCAGGCTGGTGAGTGCAGACTGGAATCCAGGTCCTTCTGACATCCAGACTCCTGCTTTCTGCTCCGTTGGGCTCTGTCACCTGAGAGCTTGTGAAAGGTCTGTAACTCTCCTCCCTTGCAGATTGGAGTCTGGGGTATGGTGAGAGTAGTGACTATATACATCAGTCTAATCTGAGTGCTCTCTCTCTCTCTCTCTCTCTCTCTCTCACACACACACACACACACACACACACACACACACACACACACACTCCTCAGGATTCTCTGACCAAAGGGAAAAATGGATCCTAAATGGATCCTAAAGTCCCTTGAAATCATACTCAAAATTACTATGTATGCATAACTAATTTTTTTTTTACAAGAAGTCTATTTATGGCTTACTATTTATTTGTTTGTTTACTTATTTATGATACTGGGGACTGAACTAGAACCTTGTACATGTTAGGCAGGTACTCCAGCACTAAGCTATATCT
>CABHPQ010002049.1:0-15240 GCA_902168405.1 Peromyscus aztecus
ACTGTTTCAGAGGTTGCAGTTCCATAGTCCCTTAGTTCTAGTTTGGGTTTCTGGTAGCACAGCACTTCATGATGGGAGTACAGGGTCAAAGAAGAGACTTTGTTTCATGCAGGTCAGGAGAAAGAAAAAGGAAGCACCCAGGGTACCAATGTCCACTTGAAGGACAGACCCCAGGAGAACTAACTCCCTACTATTAGGTCCCACATACATCTTTAGGGTTCCACACTCTTAAAATAATACCAAAACCAGGTACCAAGCCTTCAAATACACAGGCCATGCTTCACACAGGGGAGGCTTCGAATCCAAACTATAGCCATTTGGGGCACCACTCCTCCCACACTGAATGTCAAATTGATATTTGCTATATTTCTGTGATTTAATCCTCATTCCTGACTTTCTCATGTGTAGCTAGAGTTTTTCTGGTCCTGCCTGGCTCACAGTCAGGACAGATCTCTCTCACCCGCCAGTCCCACAGCCACTCAGACCCAACCAAGTAAACACACAGAGACTTATATTATTTATAAACTGTATGGCCGTGGCAGGCTTTTAGCTAGCTGTTCTTATATCTTAAATTAACCCATTTCTATTCATCTATAAGTTGTCACGTGACTCGTGGCTTACCGGTATCTTAACATCTCATGGTGGTGGTTGGCAGCTTCTCTCTGCCTCAGCCTTCCACTTCCCAGATTTCTCTTCTCTGCTTGTCCCACCTATACTTCCTGCCTGGCTACTGGCCAATCAGCATTTTATTTATACAGAGCGATATCCACAGCACACATGTCTATACTATAGATATTTCTATTCACTGTTAAGCCAGTTGAACCCCCAAACTCCTGAATATAGAAATCAACTTGAATCGTTTCAAGACCATGAAGTCAAAATGGGTGAAAAATACAGAAAACAGATAAATCGTGAAGTCACAAAGTTGTGTGTATAAATATGAAATTCTGATGACAAAGAATTCTACAAGAAGTGTGACTGCTCTCATCAATAAATATAATACAAAGAACAATAAGGAAGGATACAGAAATGTACACATGAATATAACACTGCACACAAATTATATAAAATTATTTATATCCTGAAAGGTTTACTACCAATTGAAGACAATTGAATTATTATGTTTTGATCTTGCAATGGGATTGAAGTTGTGTTAAAAAAAATATTCCTTACTTTTGAAAGAAAAAAAAAGTGTTTCTTTGATTGCCTGGTGGCTCTCTAGGATTTATTTCATAATAAACGATTGTACATGTATAAGTGTGAAGACGGTTTTCAGGAGGTGAACAAGGAGATGAAAAGAAGCAGGGGGTAACAAAGGAAGTAAATTTTGAATCATAATGATGAACTAGTAGGGATCTATTCCAGAATGATCTACATTGTCATGTGATGAAGTCATCTGGATTAGGGAATTTCAATTTGAATGGAGCTGAACCTTTTAAAGCTGCCATTCACTGGGACAGTGTTGGCCAGTGGTATACTCAACTCTTAGTTATGGTGAACTACTTGATTTGAATTCAAGCAGATCAGCGTTACCTGGTGACTGTAGGTCTTTGTCCATTTCACCTAACAGTAAAGGAGTGGGGGCTTGGTTTGAATCCCTAACCCATCAAACATTTTTTTGTTTTTTTTGCTACATTGACATTATGTCTCAAGTTTTATTTTTTTTTGTTTGTTTGTTTGGTTTTTTGAGACAGGGTTTCTCTGTTTAGCATTGTGCCTTTCCTGGAACTCACTCTGTAGCCCAGGCTGGCCTCAACTCACAGAGATCTGCCTGTCTCTGCCTCCCGAGTGCTGGGATTAAAGGCATGCACCACCACCGCCCAGCTGTCTTGAGTATTTTAAGTGCTGAAAATTTTATGAGAACATTTCCTATACCTCTTTACCTCTGATTACCTCTTATACAAGAGAAAATGGTTTGCCCTATATAAGCTTAAGACCGCAAACTGTCTAGTGAAATATGAAGTCTTTTAGAGAAAGTTTTCCTTAAACTTGCAGTACATTAAAATGAACTTCTCTGAAGCAAACCTAAATAATTCACTAGTGTTGACTTCAGTTGGTTATTTTGTCTTTATTTGCTGCTTTCTGAGGACCAAGTTGGAATGCTTTTCAACTGGGAAGAACTGTTCTGTTCTGCTCATAGATTCAGGGACAAACGCGTCAAATCTTTTCTCCTCTCGTGTATTTCTTTCTTGTGGTTATGGGTATTATAAAACTCTTAGTCTATAAAACACTGTTTAACTTCAACACATTTCTTTGAATTAAAAAAAAAAAAAAACGAGATCTTTGTTTCCTAATGAGAGAAGGTAAGAAATGGTTTGGATTTAGAGGCGGGTGGGGAAGATCTGTGAGGAGTTGGGGGGAATGTAATCAAAATACATTGTATGAGAAAATCTACTTTCAATAAAAAGTAAAATGTACAGTAGAAATTATGTACTACAGTGAAAATTATAACAACACTTAGGTAAAAGAACGTAATATCATCATTATTACAATACCAACATACATTAATTATTTAATTGTATCTTTTGCTTAATTTTTAGTGTGCCTTTACAAGGATGTTAATTATTATCAGCAGTAACTGAGACAAGAGGAAACATTTCTAAAGCTTTCATGCCCTGTGTTAGATCAACATGTTTCTAAGTGGAGAGACCAGAGCTGTCTTAGTCTTTGTTGCCACTTTAGAAAGAAAATCTGAGGCTGGACAATTATAAAGAAAGCGACTTATTAGACTCAGTGTTCAAGAGTCTGGAAGCCTGAGGACGTGGGACATCATTCCACACTTGCATCATCCTACAGTAGGGGCACAAGGCTGGAGAGAACAATGGCAGGAAAGGAAAGGGTCTGCCTGCATTTTACAATGAAGATATTTTTGTGATAAGGCCATTAAAACAAACACCTGGGCAGGATCTCCATGCAATTTAGTTTATTCTACATCTGGCATTCTTTTGCTTATGTCAACCTTTTCGTTAACCTCTATCAGAGGAAATCTCCATCAACAAGTTTTCCAAAACCTCATTAAACATATTGTTTCTGTATCACCTATCATGGACTTTTGTCTTGAGTTACCATTTACAATCCCTACTCTCCTTGCAAGATATAGAGAAACAACTTTAGTGATTGAAAACCACCTCTGTTAGAAAATGGAGAAATAGTCAAAACTATGTGCACAACCAAGCAAATGATGAACCTAGAAAACATCAATTAATACAAAATGAAAGGCAAGGTGCAGGGCATTCACACTCTCTGTCCCATGGCACATTCAGGTACAAACTGTGATGTCCACATCAGCCTGTGTTCTCGAATAGGACACTTGTTGGACTTCAGAGGAAGAGTGGGTCACATCACACTGACAGACGTTTCAATATGTCAATTCTAACCCATCTGTGGGCTGCATAAAGAACTAGCCTACAGTGACTTTCTTTGTTTGGTAACTTAAAACTTACCCAGGCCTGGAAAACAAAGGGCGTTGTTCAAAAGCAGTGCAAGATTTACAATTGAAATAGAAAATGCCTGCCTAAATCCAGAGATGGAGCTCTGAGGGGGAGAGAATCAGGGTATTCAACAGCATCTATGGATAGGAGTGAATTAAGAAAGTCATTAACAGATCAAGAATGAACACACCACAACCAAAGACATAGGTGATGCCAATTTTCCCTTTTGTCTGGTCTGTAGGCCCCGTGCAAACATGCCATTTATGACCAAAGAGGAGGTCAGTGTACAGCCGCTGCACAGACTAATGCTGGCCTCTTTTCTTTGTCTCTGTTGCTCTCTCACTCCCTCTTCCCATTAAAGGAAATCGCTATTAGAGAAAGAAAGGAAGGGGTGATGAGATGGCTCAGAGGTTGAGAGCACCCGCCATTCTAGCAGAAGATCTGAATCCCAATCCTAGTATCCACATCAGGTGAGGTACAGTCACCTGTGTTTGCAGTCCTAGAGGATTCTCTTAGGCATGTGGCACACACACGTAGGTGCAGGAGCACTCAGGTATACATAAAATGAAAAGAAAAAAAAAAACATTGAAAACAAAACAAAACAAAAAAAAATAAACAACAGCTGTATATAAGTTCATGCTCCACCACAGCGTTCAATAATTTACACATAGGCAAAAATCAAAACTATGGAATGGAGAGAATTTGACTTCTGGATTTACAATCCAAATGATCACATTTTTTTAAATGGCAAAATTAATCAATCAATTAATAGAGAACAAAGAAGTAAGTTACTCAAGGAACAAAGTGAATGGACAGAAGCCAGTCTTGATGGGGCCAAAATACAGGACATGCTAAAGACTAGAAAATGACATCAGATAAGCTCAGAGTGCTAAAGGCAAACATCATCCAAAAGTAAAGGATCCACAAACCTCAATTCCAGCCTTGGACTTTGACATAGCCTGCAACTCATTCACTCTAAAATGGAAACAGTATCCCCAAGCTTACTGGATGAAAGACGATCTGTACGAATAGTTTTTATCAATAAATGCCTACATTAAAAAAAAAAGCCTGAACTATGAAATGAATGCATTTTTCACACAGTTATCAGAAGAAAAAACCCAATGAAAGTTGAGAGACTAAAAAGACACTTTAAAAATGCAACCAAAACCAAGAGTTGGTCTTTTGAAAGAACTCCATGTCCTCTCTTTGATTTGATTTCAGCCTCTCTATACTGAATTTAGTCAGATACCCAATGGCTAACTTGGCGGGGGGGGGGGGGGGGGGACACGACACGACACGGGACTTGGAATCATCTTGTAATTTCCCCTTTAATCAGCATTTGCACCATTTCATCTGGAAAATCAATTGATTCTACCTTCCAAAATACACACTTTCACCATGCACTTCTCTTGGTGTCTGCTGCCAACCCTTGAGCTGAAGCCAGGATTACCTCCCAGCAGAATGATGGTGGTAATTTCCCAGCTGCTTTTTCCTCATACAAACACATTGCCAACAATCTATTCATAACTGGAGCAATCTCTCAAAACATATTCTGGCATATTTCAAACATATAAATGATTTTTAAATAATTATTTAACTGTCATAATGGATCCCCACATCCTGACTTGAATAATAAAATATCACTACTGCATTTGAAAACTGCTTATGTCCCTGTTAATTTTCTCCTTTATTCCCCTATAGACTGTCATGATGCTAAAATCTATATTAATATCCACATGCTATTCTTCCTGATTGAAAGCATAAAAAGCTTTCGATCTTACATCTTTACTTACGCTTTCTCTTTTAAAATCCTTTTAAATGTAATCCAATGGGTCAGCCAGCATGCATAGTTTTGTTATTTGCTTTATTAAACTGAGTTTATGAAATTCTGTAATGTCCATGTAGCACATTCATTTTCATAGCTATGCAGACTTTCACTGTGATTTAGCAGCTACTGTGCTATGTATGAATCGGTGACCTCACATGGAACCTCATAGCAGAAAACTCAGCTAAAGGTTTGTGTAGACTTCTTTACTCAACTTACTCCATTGCTCCCTGTTACAGTAGGTACATGATGTAGACTACACAAAATCTATTTTTCCTTTAAACGTTTGTATTGTTTGGCTTATCTGTAGGAATGTGAAGCCATGCACTGGTAATTTATTCAGTATCACTATCAACATATTTTGATGCACACATTGTCAAATTTTGCCAGTCGGAACATCTTTAGTCATATTTTTTTCTTGCTTACTGAACAAGATTCTCTATTTTAGTCTAACGCATAACCAAGACATTCACCTTTACATATATTTATTGTGTATGTGGGCATTGTTGTAGTCAGGCTATTCTCAACCAACAAAAGGAGACCAGGACAAGCTCTTTTTATTGTTTATTTGTTTGTTTATTTATTTATTTATTTATTTGAGACAGAGTTTCTCTATGTAGACTTGGCTGTGTCCTGGAACTCACTCTGCAGGCCAGACTGGCCTCGAACTCAGAGATCTGCCTGCCTCTGCCTCCTGAGTGCTGGAATTAAGAGTGTGCCACCACCTCCAGGCTTCAGGGTGAGTTCTTTGTGAATTTGAAGTTTTTATCAAACCACACAGACCCAGCTGGGTGCATGCACTCTTGTGAGTACAAATCTAGAGGCACCAAGAGCTGAGAGAGCAGAGGGGTTATAAAGGTAAAAACTACAAGATTGGTACCACCCATTATTGCAGCCCTGACAACTGTTAGCAAGTGTGACAGGATATGATTTTTAATCAGTATAGGGCAGAGCTGTGTCACCACAGTCTTTCTGTTTGATGGGGAACAGAATGCCTTGCGGTTACAGAAGCAGAACAATGCAGGTTAGCAAAAGTTCTTTTAAGTGTTGTACAGGCCTGGGGGTCAGGCTGACCTCAGTTTTAGCCCATGGTTGGGTCAGGGTTTAGCAAACATGTTTTTCTCTCTTCAGCGTCGTAGAAAACTGTGGTTGACAAAATTAACTGAGTACTTCAAAGTCGCCAGTTGAATGTATTTCAAATGTTCCAAACAAAAAAAATAAGTGATAAAAAGTAAGGTGGCAGAAATATGGATCATCCTGAATTAATGTCTCAAGTGTATTGACATGTCACCATCACCGCTAACAGGACAAGAAGTTGCTATGTGTCAGTTAAAACAGAGTGATCAACGTATTTTTAAAGAGACTGCTGTACAAGAAATGGGAGTCACAGAAGCTCTGAGTCAAAACAAGTAGAGAAGGGGTTCCAAGGAGAGGGAGGGGGGGACTGTAGCCATGAAGTGTTGGAGAATGGTCTCCTGTTGCTTAAAAATCGGTTCTGGTTATATGCACAGCAAGGGAGGACATTGTGGACTCTTGTCTTTGCTACGGTTTGTGCTGTGATTGAGTCTATACTGGACACATGTCCTGCAACCCTTAGAGCTCTCTTCACTTTAATAGCTTCCCTTCTTTAGACACTAAGAGCCTCTGCTGAGCAGAGCTGGCTTTACAGTCTGTGGGCCTGGTAAGTTCTGTCACTATCCTGAGGCTCAACAGCTCTTACCCCCAGTGTGGCTAAGGTTTAGCTGGTGTGTGAATTCTAAGTGTGTTGGGAGAGGCAAGTAACCACAGCAGTGATCTGTCTGCGCGGGCAGAAGACCTGACTTTGTCTAACTTTTACCAGATTTACTTACAGTATTTTTAAGTGTGTGTGTGTGTGTGTGTGTGTGTGTGTGTGTGTGTGTGTGTATGCCTATGATGAAAGTGCTCTCTGAGGCCAGAGGCATCAGAGCTCCCTGGAACTACAGACACTGGTGCTTCTGAGCTACCCCACATACACTCTAGAAACCAAACACGGGTCCCTTGCAAGAGCAGCAACTGCTCTGAACCCTGGAGCTGTCTCTCCAGCCTCAGCTTTTGCATATTTAAGACTCTCTGATGTCAAACAGCCTGCTGTGGTGTCAAACTGACCTCTGAAGCTACAGAATTGTCAGATTCTACAACCCTGAATGACAGATAGTGTTCAGTTTGGGGACACGGGGGTGGGGTGCTGCTCAGGCCATGCTCACCTTCAGTCATCTCTTCCTTTTAACCCTACAGATGATGTAAGAAAGTTGGAGATACCCTGCTGAGACTGTCCCTGAGTCTATAACCCTCACTCCCCAAAGGAAAGTTTACCAAGCTTCCCACAGCTTCTGTGATGGATACAAATTAACTCAAGAGACAAACCTTACTTCCTTTTTCTTGCTACCCAGGAGTCAGAATTGGGAGCAACATATCTGAAGCACAATAGAGAAGAAGTGAAAGAAGGACCTCTTTCACTTCTAGTGGGGAGGGTCACCACACTACAACTCACTTTACCTCATGAGCCCTGAACATTCTTTAGAAATCCTGCCAGGCTGCCACCTAGGGCATGAAGAATTCCAGTAATGTATCTTTTACTCCTGGGGACAATACACTTCCCTAATCTGAGATCTTAACAGGTAGGTGGTTCCAGAGGTTGATCTACCCACTCGCCAGCACCAGGGCTAGCAAACTCTAGCAACAGTGTGAGCATTCTTGGGTGTGTGTGTGTGTGGGGGGGGTGTACCTTTCTCTGAATTTTACTCTCTGAACCTAATTTCCTTTTAACATTCAGCATATTTGGCTTGTCTGGATCTGGTCTTTCCTTTCCAGGACTGCTTCCCCAGATTGTCTCTCATTCTGGGGCCCTGGTAGAATACCCTCAGGCTCCCTCACTTGTAGTTATTCTCCATTCTCAGGTTCTCACATTAGCTCAGTTTAGATAATATTTTCCCTTTCAAGATGGCATTGATATCTTTTCTGACCCATCTTTTGGGGGCTCTGCCATCTCACTAATTTGCTTATAATTCTTTTTTGAGGTTATGGGACTATGGTCAGAGAAGAACTGTCAATCTCTTTTTACCAAGGCCACCTGGCTCAACTTCTGGATGTGGTTAGGCTTCCTCTCACCCATGCGGGGTGTTGTGTGGTTGGAACTGTATTGAACTTGGCTTTGAGTCCATCTACTACTTGTCTTCTTTGTATTTTTTTTTAATCACAATCTCTGTGAATAACTGAAGATTTCCTTTCTCCCTTTGGGTACTGTCTGTTTTTCTTATTCCAACTCTTCTCAGGTACACAAGGCTGTGTTTAGGTGCCGTCTTACCCAGAAGTCCCTTTACCAAGGCACCAAGTCTGATCCACTGGTGGCAGCTCTTTATTTGAGTCAGCTTGCAGCTCTTGTGGATGAATGGCCTGTGAAAGACAAATCAAGACCATTTTCTCTATCCTCAAACTACCACCTCCCTGACCGATGGTGATATAACTGGAGAATGAGCAATAAAATAATTACTATTAGGAAAGAAACTACCAAGAAACATGCAGTAATAATTGATTTCTAAGCAATAGAAGGATTATGCTAAGGAGGAATTAGGATAAATATTAAGCTAATATGAGGAAGAGGCAAAACCATAAGGAGCTTAGTTTAATACAGAGAAATAATATTTTTTTTCTTAGCTTAATGTGCAAATAATTGTATGTATTTCCTCCTGCTCAATGCAGGCAAGGTAGGCAGGATATTGTGTTCTTTGTTATCAACTTTCATTTTTCTTTTGGGAGGCTAATTTCATCTTCTTCATCAAGGATAGGTCACAGACATGTTCATTGAATAGGAAAAGGAGATAGAGGTGAGTAATACAGTGTGTTAAGGCCTGGGGGGACAGTAACAGCAATCACTTCATTCCTGTCTTAGGGTTTTTATTGCTGCAACAAAGCACCATAATCAAAATACAAGTTGGAGAAGAAAAGATCTTCTTGTTGTTGTTGCTGCTGTTTTGTTTTATTTTTGTTTGTTTGTTTTTTTCTTCCACTTCCATATTGCTGTTCATCACTAAAAGAAATCAGGACAGGAATTCAAAGAAGGCAGGAACCTAGAGGCAGGAGCTGCAGCGACTATAGAGGGGGTTGCTTACTGGCTTGCTCCCCATGGCATGCACAGCTTGGTTTCTTGTAGAACTCAGGACCACCATCCTAAGGATGGCACCAGCCACAATGCACTAGGCCCTCCCCAACAATCACTAGTTAAGAAAATGTTTTGCAGCTGGATCTTTTGGAAGCATTTTCTCAACTGAGGTTCCCTCCTTGTAGACAACTCTAGCTTGTGTCAAGTTGACACAATACTAGCCAGCACAATTTTACATTAGATATGATTTGGTCAAACAGCCACTTCAGATGATACTGGGTGTGAAAATGTAATCACTTTTGTGCACTCATACAGCCAACTCCAATTTTATTATCATGGAAGAAGTAGGAACTTGGCACATTGGCCTACTCATGATTACTGTTATGCCTCAATTATAACTATCAGTTTTCTAGAACTACCACTAACACATCTATTAAAATGATGTTCCCCCAACCCTTGGAGCTCATTAGTCAATGAAATAAAGGACGGCTTGTCTGAGAGTTGATTTTGTGTGTTAGTGGGATTGAAGCACAGGATGCCCAGCAGTACTCCCCATTGATAATTCTGGCTTTGAGTCTTTAAATTGAGGGCAGCAAACTCTCCCTAAGGAAGTTGGACTTTATTCAAACAGTTGAAGACCCGAGTAGAACAAAAACACTGAAAAAGAAAGAATTCCTCTTGCCTGGCTCCTTGAGCCTGGATGTTGGTCGGTTGTGGCTTGGGGATATGTACTGAAACAAGTCTTCTTGGTAGGACTTGAGCTACGTGCTGTGCACTGGATCTGCCACTCTCCTGGTTCTTAGCCATTCCATTTAGACTAGGATGGCACACTGGCTGCACTGCATTTCCAGCATGCTGATTGTGAATCTTAGGATGTATTTGTTGCCATAAACACTTGGGCCAATTTCTTGTGCTAAATGTATCTTACCCATTAAATATATAACATTTGAAATATAATTTACGAAATATAGTATTTATAACAGATTGAGTAAATACTAGTTAATATAAAACCATAGGTGGAAAACAAAATAAATTAAATGATAATAACATAGTACTTAGGGATTATTTTGATACAAAGAAATCTACAAATTAGTACATTATTTTGCACTACTGAAGTAATCAAGTCAAATACAAATTCATTGTTCTAGATAATTAGAGAATTATATGATCCTTTTTAAGCAATGACTTCAAAAAATGATGTGGTAACTTTTAATACTGTCTTACTCTTCTTTTTAATCTTTTGACTCCATGTGATCTATCATGATTTCTGGATGTTAAGAGCTTACAGATCTATTCCAACAGTGAGTCATTTTTGTTGATAGCCATCCTTCTGATTCTTGCTCTTGTGGCCGTGAACTCAACATGCTAGGAACCTTACCCATGAAAACTTGCAAGAAATTTGCTGAGGTAAGCTCTGTTAGCAGGATTTGCATAAAATCAGTTCTTCCAAGTACCCAAGACTGCATTGTTAGGATTCAATTTTGAGAATATTAAAGCCAACAAATCCAGTGGAAACAGATGCCATCAGAAAGGACAGAAATGAATACTTCTAAAAAAATGGGTTATTGCCTGTTGCTATGGCAAATTTAACCTCAACAATATCTTTAGACACAAGTAACATTCAATTTGGCACAGATTTCTAGACATGAATTCCAGAATAAAGATAAATGTATACTTAATTGCTTAAACATTACCTCAGGGCCCTAGATAGTATCTACATGTCTTTTCCATTCCTGTTATAAATTGTAGGGTTTTTTCTTCAAATCCTTACTTATTTTTTAGAATGAGGCTGGTAGGTAAAGATTAAAGAGATATAATTTGTATAGTTTAAATTTTAATTTCTCTTTGAGTAAGAACACATTCTATTTCATTGGATAATACCTTAGAGCAGTCAAGATTTATAAATAAATTAAGCAGAAAATACAGATTTTCTTCTCTCCTCCACAATTTGCCAACAGTTTCTATCCTAATACACCTGGCTTACTGTGGTCCATTCACTAATATGGATGATCAGACACTAAAGTATTTTAACCTGAGGTCTAAGTTTGCATCACTATCCACTGTTGGGTTTTGATAAATGTGTGATAAATGTGTATTGAAACCTCAATAAACTGCTGTGAAGAATAGTTTCAGAGCCTAAAAAGATGATACCTTCCATGCTACATCTATTCCTGTTCACCCTTCACAAATGACCAAGCATTTCTCCATCTTTACAATTTTCCCTTTTCTCCAATGTCAATGGAAACCATATCCTGTATACCATTTCAGATTGTTTTCTTTCTTTTAGAAACACCACATACATGTAATGTTGTAAAATATTAGTTGAAAATGTGTTACATTTGTTTATGCTATGCAACATTTGTTTAATGATGCAAAGATGTGTTGCATTCTTTTATGTTGCATTTGTTTAAGTCTGTGAAGCTGTGTTACTTTGCCTGCCTAAAACACCTGATTGGTCTAATAAAGAGCTGACAGTCCAATAGCTAGGCAGGAGAGAGAATAGTGGGGGCTGTCAGGCAGAGAGAATAAATGGGAGGAGAAGAAGAAAGCGAGAGGGGTGAGAAAAGGAGAGAAGATGCCAGGGGCAAGCTACCCAGCCACACTGTCAGACATGAAGTATGGAATATGAAGGAAAGAAAAGATATACAGAAATAGAGAAAGGTAAAAGTCCAGAGGCAAAAGGTGGATGGGATAATTTAAGTTAAGAAAAACTGGCTAGAAAGAAACCAAGCTAAGGCCAGGCATTCACAAAAAACAGTAAGTCTCCTTGTGATTATTTGGGATCTGGGTGGTGAGCCCCAAAAGAGTAAAGAGAAAAACAAACTAACTACAATATAATGTATTTTTTCTCAAAATTTAAAATGAAAAGTCAAAAAAATACTGCTACATCAGAGAACATGATTATGCCTGGAAGACAATATATTGAGGGAAGGAAGCTAGTCATAGGATAATAAAGATAACTTTTTATATATGTGAGGTATTTAATATAGTTGCGTAGATACAGAGCATTGAGTGAAATCTTCCAGGAGTTGCTGTAAGAGAGGGAGAAAGGGGGAGCAAGTATTACACATGTGTAAAGCCTTGCATATGTAAAATGAACCATTTCGAGAGGTCAACAGTGCAAGGTTGTTCTTGTGGTTAAAGAGTACTGCTTCTGCATTTAAAACATCCTGTGGGTAAATCTCATGGTAAATGTTCTTACCACAATAATAAAAACTACAGGGAAGCTATTTTGAAAATACTTTGTGGTCCTGTGGTATGTAGCAAAAGACTCAACACATTAATTATTCCACTCCATTGTTTATATATAATACTAACAAACATGTTATTTGAAAGTTATAAGATAAAACAAGCCAGTGGTCCTTAACCTGTGGGTCACCACCCTTTTGGGATCAAACAACTCTTTCACAGGGGTCACCTAAGAACATCTGAAAACACAGATATTTGTATTATGATTCACAACTAGCGAAATTACAGTTATGGTAGGGGTAACAACATGAGGGACTGTACTAGATGGTTGCAGCATTAGGAATGTTCATTTGGAACCTATTTTATTTTGTTACGTGTGTGTGAGCATGTGTGTGTGTGTCTATTCATGTGGGTACGTGTATGTCCATATTTATGAGGATATCAGAATTCAACTTTGGTTTCATTCCTCAGGAGCTGTCCACTTTTTTTTCTGAGACAGGGTGCTTTATTAGCTTACCGAGTAGGAGTAGGCTAAGCTAACTAGTCACCAAGTCCTAGAGATCTACCTGTTTTATCCTCCTCATCTTTGGGATTACAAGCACAAGCATACACCATCACACCTGGCTTCTTTACATGGCTTCTGGTGACTGAACTAGGGCCCTCAGCCTTGTGCAGCAGGCATTTACTGACTGAACCATCTCCTTAACCCCATTTATGGCTTATTTTAAATAGCAAAATTATAAAAAGAGACATGGAGACAATGGGGAACCTATGGTATCAGAAGATAAACACAATTAGTGAATATTTAATGAAAATGTATTATTGTTAAATTTGTTAGGTGAGGTTGTAACCATGTAATTATCTAAACAGATACTCATAAGTTTCAAATGTGTTCACTAAAACATCTGAGGTTGGGATGACATATGTCTTAGTTAGGGTCACTATTGCTGTGACGAAACACCATGACCAAAGCCACTAAGGAAGGAAAAGTTTTATTCAGCTCATGCTTCCACATCACAGTTCATCATCAATGGAACTCAGGACTGGAACAATGAAATAGAACAGGAATCTGGAAGCAGGAGCTGATACACAGGTCACATTGGAGTGCTGCTTACTGGCTTACTTCCCATGGCTTGTTCATCCTGCTTTACTATAGAATGCAGAACCACTATCCCGGGGATTGTACCACCCACAATGAGCTGGTCCCACCCCCATTAATCACTAATAAAGAAAATGCCCTGCAGGCTTGCCTACAATCTGATCTTATTGGGCATTTTCTCATTTGAGGCTCCCTCCTCTCTGATGATTGTGTTAGGTTCATATAAAACTAGCCAGTAAGTTCAATAATTCCCCATACAAAGGTTTAGTAACCACAAGAAATCTGCTAGATAAAATAAGATAATTTAAACTGTTGGTGATTAGCTTATGTGTCATAATAAACTACTGCTATGTTTTGGGCAAGTGGAAACTTTTAACTTAAAATTTAGAAATATAAGAAGACTAATTTTGAATGTCATTTTTTTATTTACAGGATACTATAGTGAAGTAACTATAAGATATAAGTTTTAAAAAATGTAAGTGTACAAACCAATATGAATAAAAAGATTAACGATCCAATTACCGGGCAAAATAGGTATCAAAAAAGGAGTTTTATATAATAATAATGATAATAACAATAATAATGTTGAAATACACAAAAAAGACATATGTAGAGCCACAGCACAAGCCTGGAAGTAAAATGCTATAGAAATACAATTTTACATTTATAGTATTGAGTGTCAAAAATGTGTTTCAGACATAAGAACTAGATACATATTAAAAATATATACAATTCACAACATAGTGAGTGGGAACTAATATATATGTTGAAAAACAGTACCATAAAGTGAAAACATCCATTTCCTTTCAAAATTAACTTATTAGTGTTTTGAAATGAGTTTTTATTGGGTCAGATGAGAAAACTACTACATTTCCAAAGCTGTGGTCAGATGAGTAGTTTTCAGTAGCCAGAGGCTGATGAGCATACACGTAAGTAACCAAATAGTGCTTGTGAATATGCACATTTTTATAGCACATATTTTTCCCACCTATTTCTTCAATTAAAAGATTAGCTTGAGACAAATATAAATGATGGATGTGCAATTCCCCACCTCTAAGAGCCTCTCACTTTAGAAACAATGAAAACTCTAGACAAAATAAAAGAACAACGGTAAAAAAAAAAATGAAGTGAGTGAGAGGAGACTAGATGAGAAGATACTGAATGAGAGGAAATTCTCATTCAAAGTAGATTTCTCACTTTTGAAGTTTTTATCCCTAAGCTAAGTTCAACTGGCTTGGCATGTGGAGCTGAGAAAGGAGACTCAGTGGAGTGAAATACCCTGCTGACCTTCTTCTACCTAGAGAACCAGCAAACTGAAGTCAAGCAATCAAAGAGTGAGGGGACTTAGGAAAGAAAGAGCCAAGAGGCAATCTACAAATGTATTCTCCACACACTGGTGGATTCTTGAATTGCTCATATTCAGACCAGATTCTTAGGAGACAGGCCTGAAGACAAAAATTTAGACATGAGACTCTAGCTGCCTCTTAGTAAACAGAATCATCCTAAGCCATTTCTAGTTATTTGCCTAACACACACACACACACACACACACACACACACACACACACACACACAC
>CABHPQ010002049.1:25428-47520 GCA_902168405.1 Peromyscus aztecus
AAGGAAAGAAAGAAAGAAAGGAAAGAAAGAAAGAAAGAAAGAAAGAAAGAAAGAAAGAAAGAAAGAAAGAAAGAAAGAAAGAAAGAGAGAAAGAAAGAAAGAAAGAAAGAAAGAAAGGAAGAAGAGAAAAGAAAGAAGGCAAAACTGGCTAGAAGCTAAGGCCAGACCTTCCTAATTAAGAATAAGCCTCCATGAGTGTTTTATTTGGGAGCAGGGTGGCACCCCTCCTCTAAAAAAGAGTAAAAATGACCAACAACATGGAGCTAAACAAGGGCTTCTCGAAAGATGATGTCATTTAAAAAAGTATTCAATATCTTCTTCAACATCCTTAGCCATCAGGAAAATGCAAATGAAAACTACTTTGATACATTATCTCCCCCATATCTGACTGGCTAAGGTCAAAAGAAAAAAAAATAAAGGAGAGCTGACAGATGCTCATGTGGATGTGGGAGAAGGGAGATACTATTCGCTGCTGTGCTGGTGGCAGTGTAAATTGATACAGGAACTACAGAAATCAGTGTGGAGTTTATCTAAAAATACAAAATAAAAATAGATCTACCATATGCTCCAGCTATACTATTCTTGGACACCCAAAGACTCTATATCTTACTATAGAGATACCCGCTCACCCATGTTTATCTCTGGTCTATTGACAATTGCCAGAAAATGAAACAGCCTATATTTCCACCAGCTGATGAATGGATAATGAAAATGTGGTACACTTACACAGGGGGATATTATTAAGATGTTAAGAAAAACAAAATTATGAAATTTGTAGGTAAATGGATGGAGCTGTAAAAAAAAAAATTCTAAGTGAGATGACTCAGGTCAAGAAAGATAAAGATTGCACAATTTCTCTCATCTGTGGATGCTTGCTTTGAATCTTCAGATATGTGTGTTTCATTTATAATAACTATAGAGTTCAGGAAATTACCAAGGACCATGGGAGAGGGGTCCAATGAGAGGAGTTAGAAAGCAATGATATAAAAGCTTAAATGGGATTAATGGAACAAGAGGGGTTAAATTGGGCAGGAGGTGGGAAGTTGGGAAAGTGGATGGAATATTGGAAGGGACAAATAACTCTAAAGGCCTTATGAAATTTTCATATGGAAACCCTACGGACTACTGTAGAAACTTTCAAATTTTATACCTATACATACATATACATCATATACATATGCATATACATATGCAAAATGGTTAAAATCAAGTTACCCTTTAATGGGGCAACAATGCCTCCACTTGACACCATGTCTCTTTGGGCATGACTGACCTACCAGGGGTCACATCTCTAAAGAAAACTAATTCTACCTCTTCCAGCATTTATCAAGGCCAGAAAACAGTTTCATTTTAGTCATCCACTGTCTCTGGCTTTTACAGTCTTTAAGTCCCTTCTTCCATAATGATTTCTGACCTTAGGAGGATGGGAATGTGATAGAGACATCCTATCTAGGTCTGAGTATTCTGCAGGCTCATTGCTGTACTTTGACCAGCTGTACATCTCTGTGTTGCTTGCCATCTACTGTAAATACAAGGTTCTCTATAGAGGGTTGAGAGATTCACTAATCTATGACTACAAGAATAATTAGGAACTAGTTTAATCACTTTGTGGGATGGGTGGGCCTTAAATCTGACCAGAAATTGGCTACTTACTCTTACCATGTTCATGCCATTATTAAATCAGTGGCCTTTTCTTGCTAGGCTGGTCATTATTGAAGCTTTCAGCGTTCACAGCTGAATATCACTGATAAATAATTTTTCTCTCCACTACTGTGCATTGCACCTTCTAGCACCATGAAATCTAACCTGCAAGGAAGAAGCTCCCAGGTCAATACCAGCTTCAGTTATCCATGTTTTTTACTCAGGTATGTAATGCCTTTAACAATAGAGTCTTAATGCCAAGCACAAGGGGTTACCTAAGAACAATAGCATGAGATTTTTATCACATGAAATATAAACATATTTGATTTATACTTATTACATAAAATTTATTATATAAAATATAAATAAATACGCATATATTTTATATTTAGAAAGCTTCTTCAGTAGTAATTATTTAAATGTCTTTTTTCCAGAGCTCTTTAATATTATTGATCCCGTCCACGCTTTCTGGCCTGCCATGCCCTCACACTCCCATCCTGTTGAACCTTTCCTGGTCCATTATTCCCTTTCTCTATTTATATCACTGTGTTCCATCTGACTACCCTTGAAAGGATCCCTCATGGCTCCTTACTAGCTCCCTGACTTCTACAGAGGAAAAATAATTTTTCTATTTATTTAGAAAAATTTTTAGCCACTTCTGGCCTACAAGAACATTCATAGCTATCTTGTGTCTATTAGCATCCTGATCTTCTTGTCAATCCGTTTCCCCTGGTAAAACAACTCTTACTTTACAGTTATTTTCCCTCTATACATTTCCCTAAGGCTTCATGGATTTCAAATGATAAACCCATTACTAACAGTTTTGTATTATAAGTATGAGACCACTTTTCTCTGTTTGCTTTCAAATGTTTTCAATATTTTTGATTTTTACAAGATTGTTACTTATTGGCAGGGATTTCTTTGTGCTCATAAAATTTAGTATTCAAACAACTTGAATTTGTAAATATATAGCATGTTGTTGAATTTTCAAAGAAGTTTATATTTATCATCTCTTTGAGTACATATCCACCCTTAATCCCTCTCTTTCTGCAGACTGTCATAAAAGACAATTTCTATTCAGTGCTTCATTATATCTGTATTTTCCAATATTTTATATTTCTTAATGTGACTTTGTATGCTTTCATTAGTAACTGTTTCTTGAAGCAAAATGTAAGCAATGATTAGTTATCTTCCTTTTTGTGTTGGTTTGCATGCCTCTGTTAGCCTAGCACTGACACCTATCATCTCTTTAAATTGTTTGCAGACATTTCTGCTGTAAAAGCAATTTTCTACAGAGATCTAGAAAGATTTGCTTATGTCCTGTGTAGCTGTCCTGATTCGGCATTGGCATTCAGACTCCTTAGACACCCAAGGGAAAGGAGCTCCTCATTGCTACCAGGCATGATTGGGAGCAACAGTTAGGTGTTTCATCATCTGACTTGGGTAGTGTGTGGCCTTAGTACAGCTAGATGTTGACAAAAGTCTTGATTCTCCAGTAAGCCTTTTCTTAGTCTACCGCATTGGGAGTGAAGGATTTCCTTGTTTGTGTTGGTTTGGCATAGAATTCCTGGAACTTCATGAAGCCTGAACTGTCACTGACAGAGGTGAAGGGGATGTCACTGTTTCATGCAGGCAGGAAAATACAGGCTCTCCATTTGAGAGTCTCTGGCACCACCTCTATAGTGATACAGCATACAGTTCTAGATTAAACGTCTAGCATTCTTTAATGAGTTGGGGTGGGATAAATGTTTGCCTTGGGGCTTAGCTTAAACAGACTAGATTTTTTATTTTTGTATTTTAAGATTTCATATATGTGTGCTGTATTTAATCATTTCCCACTCCCCCTCTCATGTTTACCCCACCCTGGTTGATTCTCAAATTTATGGCCTCTTCTTTAGTTACTTTTTTTTTTTTACCTATTTATAAACAAATATATATATATATATATATATATATATATATATATATATATATATATATATCCTCCTGAGTCCATTTAGTGTTGCTCTCTTATATATGTGTTTAGGGCTGACCACTGATATTGGATAACCAATTAGGGAATGAGTCATTTCAACAGGCACTTATAGCATCTAGCTCTTCATCTAGGGGTGGGAGCCTGTAAAATTTCCCCTTTCCATGATGGCATGTCAACTGGTGGTGTTTTGTTCCTTTGTTTTGGAATGGCCAGGCTTTTGTGAGGACTATTTTTCCTCACTCATTGTCATTCTGGGTAGGTGGTGTCTTTAGTTTCTGTGTGGAATATTGAAGGGGGATCATCTTTGTGTTATTCCTGAGATTTCTAGGTTCTCAGCAAAATGCTATTTTCTAACTTTTAGACTTTTAATGTTTGTTTTACATGTAATGTTTAGGGACTTAGCTTTAGCTTAAGGGAAGGCATAGGGGCAGAAAGGCCTACTAAAAAATTCTGGAAGTTGCAATCCTCTTTTGATTTATTTTTCTTTTTGAATTAAATGCCCAGAAATAGTGAAATAGTATGCAATATGGGGATATGTTTCTAAGTTAAAACTGTAATAACCAAGATATTTGAAAAGGATGAGAATATTTGTTAACGTGTTAGAATTTATGATAAATCCACACAACTTATTAAAAAGAATTGGAGATCAATTTGAAACCACATTTAAAATTATGATTAAAACTGAAGAATCATGAATATAAAATATATGCTCTAAAAGCAGTGTTGCTAAAACTCTAGCTTTCCCAATGTCAACCTGGAAGCTAAAACTCTTTAAACTGAATTTACAGAATGTTTCAATTGCAAATTGTAGTAGCAGAAAGGGATTGAAACCAACTGTAAGTTTTATAGAAAACAATAATTTTGAATTATTATGTTGGAGAAAAAAACTGCTCAAGTTTCCAGTTGTTCACATTCCACTCCACGTGAAACAAAGAATCCTGATGTGGTGCTGGGTTTTCAGCTGCCTCGGTGTGAGAATCTGTAACTTCTTGTAAATGAATCACATTCAGATAGGGAACAGGAACATACTTTTTAAAGTTAAAGCTCTCACACTCTGGCTTTCCTGAGTGTCCAGGCCAACCAGTCATGGGGACCCTCTGTGGTGGGCCATCCCTCACCCCCACATTTCCCCCAGAGTACTCTTGAGTAGGAGCAGCAGGAAATATTAGTTAGAAGGATATAGGAGAGTAAACAGATAGAAAATACAGGATAGCCTCCAGTAGGCCTGGATCCTAATCCATGGGCCTCAACCGTCTCTGCCCTAGAGTATTTATAGAGACGCCAAGGGGTAGAGCAAAGACCTCACCCCAGTACAACCCAAGTACAGACCATCTCAGACACCTGAGCTCAGGCCTGTGGGCCAATCATCCTCTCTATGCAGACCTGCTGGGTAAAGCCACTAGGAACCCGAAAATGGGCTACAACAACCCTCTCAGTGGAAGCCTCCCCTGAGTCCAGCATTATATATGAAAGCCATCCTATAACAACTCAGAAATCACTTTCCATATTCTCACTTGCATCACATTAGTCTTTTATATAGTGGTAACATGCTCCCCCAGAGGGTAGAATAATTAGAGCTACACCCAAGTTCACTAATGTGATTAGTTCTCTGACATGATTTTAATCATGTTAATTTGTCATTATTTCTCGATTTTTTTTTCATTTTGTGATAAACACAGCCATAGGCAGAATGGTTCAAATCCATTAAGGACACCACAGCTAAGCTGCTACAAATTTTTCAAGAGATTTTTACAGCCACGAGGTTTTTGTGTGTTTTATGTGTACTATTTTACCCCTTTTAGGTGTTTTAGCTGTGTACACGTCCCTAAGCATTCATGACTTAATGTATGTTACCTGGCCATGCCTTAAAGTGGACTAAGTTAGAAATCAGCACTTTGTGAGGCAGTTTAGATACATTTCCTCCCCACAGCTACCTTTCCTTTTTTACAGGGTAATTCTGGCCATCCTTTAAGGATTTTAAAGACACTGCTTCAACATAGTTTTCCTAAATTCTTGCTGTTTCCAAGACAAGTGTGTAGTTCAGTCTCTCAGGACAGCCACTGCATGTGAATAACTGTCTAGCTATTGGTTGTCTTCCCCACAAATTAAATGAATGAATGAATGAATAAATAAATAAATAAATAAATAAATAAATAAATAAATAAATAAATGGGCAAGGCTCCTTGAAACCAGGACTGGGTATTGTTAATCATATTTATTTCTAAAGGTGTGGGCCAACCACAGTGCCTTATTACTGCAAAACAGGACTAGCTGTCAAGAATTCCACTGTGCATTACCCTGACCCTTGTAGCATGTTCTGGAAGTGGGCTAAAAAAATCAATCAAGCTCAAATCGGAATACTCTCATCTGGTTTTCTAATGTTAGGTAGCTAGTAAGAAACGAACAGCTTAAAGATTATTAGGGCTAGAGACATCCCACACAATCCACAAATTGCAAATCCAGAACTGGTATCATAGGACTCAACTTAATGATCACAGAAATGCGCTCTGGGATAAGATGGGGAAGAAGATTCTGAGCTACATGAACAGTCGTTAATGGATTAACTTTCTAAACCTGGTCCCAGGAACCTAATGTGATTGCTTGCTATCTATCAGGAGGCTTTATGTACCATTGATTGTCTCACTAGTGAGAGCTAATTCAACAGCTTTTCAATCACTTGATCAGGAAAACAAACAAACAAACAAACAAACAAAAAAACCTCCTCAGAATATTGTCTATTTCAGGGACTTTAGAAATAGTCTAAAACCTAACTAATGGTCTTTCTGTCCTCTTTGGCTATCACCACTCTTATCCATTGAAGGTGGCCTACTTTACTTTGTAATGAGTTCTGTCTGTCTTCTGCATCACATCTCTATGCTTTCAGAGAAGCTCACAGGGACTGGGAAGAAGAGAAGAATCAAGGGTATGGTCCTGCCTATACAATGCACCTCCATAAAACAGAATATCAGCTGGCTAATCTGTCTACCAAATTTTGCAAATTGTGACTATAATTTTAAAGTTATTATTGGTATTACCTAAGTATAGCCCTATTAAACATAGTATGGTGCTCTTACTATCATATACCGTAATTACTTTTATATTGCTCACAAAATTCTATGCATATAGTTCTAACCCTGAGGAATGGTTACAGGATTATATGCTTTAATATAAAAGCAAAAATATGTATAGACTCAAACACTTCAGTCATGTGTCTCAGATTGCATAAATTAGTATGAACATATAATATTTAATTTGCTTTGGACTGTGACAGATTTCCATATGTGAAATGGTGGGCAATTCAGTTCAGGATATTTGAAAATCTAAATTTTCAAAACTGTTTCAATGGTCCCTGCTCACTCAGCCTTAGAAAGAATAGAGAAGGTTATGAAATTGATTGAAAATCAAGAATTGGTGTTTACAAAGTGATATCTCAATGACAAATATGACACATTCCAAAATAATAAAAATTCATGTTTGAAAAGTGGCTTTTAAAAAAGTGCACTCTGAGTCAGGTGGTGGTGGCGCCATCCTTTAATCCCAGCACTCGGGAGGCAGAGGTAGGCAGATCTCTGTGAGTTCAAGACCAGCCTGGGCTACAGAGTGAGATCCAGGACAGGCACCAAAACTACACAGAGAAACCCTGTCTTGAAAAACCAGGAAAAAAAAAGAAAAAGAAAAAAGTGAATTCTGCTTATAAATTTACATCATAGACATTGTGGTTTTTTTGAATGATAAACATCCCTCATAGGATCAGACATTTGAAGACGTGGTCCCCAGTGGGTGATGCTTTTTCAGGAGGTTTAGGAAATGTAGCCTTTCTGGAGACCTGATTTATGTTTAAAACTTCTGCCCATTTCCAGTTTGAGTTCTGCTACATGCTGGTGGAGAAAGTTCAATCTTTCAGCTTTCTATTTCCGCTGCCATACCTGCTGCCTGCGTCCCTGTGCTGAAGGACTCTGACCCTCTGGAGGTCACAACAAAATAAACTCTTTGTTCCATAAGTTGCTTTGGTCATGATGTTTTACCACATCAACAGAAAAGTAATTAATACATATAGCATAGTTAAAACTTTTAGATGCATCTAGACCACTGTAGAGGGAAAATATATATACATATAAAATATATATATATATATATATGAGGCAGTTCTCAGAAATATCAATAGTTCAAAGCCCTATCAAGCAACTAAAGACCTTCTTGATGTTGAAATTCAGTTCTCATGGAAAGTAGCATTTAAGGACCACATGATTTAATTTTAAATTCATTGGTGGCAACTCATAATCTTCTTTGAAGTTTCTCTCTTTCTTTTGGTCTTTCAAAAATTCAAGCACATATTCCAGTATTTTATCTTATACACAGGTGCAACATGTAAAATTTTCAGTTGGGTACAAATGAATCATTTGGAAATGCAAAACCAGGAAACCTTGTGTTCTTTAATTAGGAAACCAGTGGAGTACAGATTAAAAGTTATTTATATGAGGCCCTAATTTCTTTGATGCCTTTGGTTCTCCACAGTTCTCAGATGAATTTTTTGACATTCTCTTTAACAGCACAAGAGAGACAGAGTAATACAAGGCTCAGAACTGCAGCATCTGGAAGCAGGCTTATTGGCTTTGTGTAATAACATTGCCTTGAGAAAATTAATTAAGCATTCAATACTAGCTGCACTCCTTTTTATTTATTGAAGCTTGTATTGAGATACTGCTTAGTGATATCAGGTTTGAAGAAACAAAACAATTCCGTGTGAACATTCCAAGTTAAGTTCAATGCTGACATTTCACAACATTGTACTATAATATCAAATCGTGTGACATTAATGGTTCTGATTGTCATGTTCATGTGTCTGCAGTCTTAGTTGTAATTATTTCCTGATATATATATATGTATATATGTATATCTATTTCGTTTATCTCCCATATATATAATGCTTTATCACATTGAGTTTTTGTATCTACCGTCATCATGATGTTAAATGAATCATCACCAGCCTTTATCTCAATCATCTCCTTTCTTCTGATTGTACCATAACCCTTGTGAAAAATGATCTATCTTTCTTTTTAACATTTTTTAAATATTAAAGTTGAACAGTATCTAATCATTTATGGCTACACGTGGTTCTTTCTTTTAGAGTTATTTTCTGGAGATTCATGGACATTGTTACATGAATCCAATTGGTTACTTTTAATTGCTGCATAGATCCTCCTCACATCTTGATACTGAAATTTGATTATTTCTTGACTCTGTGAACAACATATTGTCTGTTTTGAGTATTAAGCTACTGAAAATAATACTAGAAGTTCACGTGTACATATGGTTTTGTGCAAACCTAAGTTTTCTTCTTTCTGGGATGCATGCTTGAGAGGATGCTCCAGCCTGCACCCTGTGGTGAATGGATTGACAAGGAATTGCCAGAATCTTTCAGATTTGGCTGCACCACTTTATACTAGCAGCAGGCATACATAGATAAGGCAGGTTCTCACAATCTTCAAAAATGTAAAATAAATCTATATTTCACAGATATATGAAAACAAAATATATACTCATTATGGAGATGTTATATAGTGTCATGCATACATTGCTTTTTGTTGCAACCAATCTCATTTGTCCTTTTATCTTTTGTGGATTATGGTTATATATTCCTGAGTGCTGGAATTAGAAGTATATAAGACGATGCTCATTATTACATAGTACTGGGAAGGAATCCAGGGTACTCTGCATAGGAGGCAAACATGCTGCCAACTGAGACCAAGCCCCAGCCCTTTAAGTTGGGTGTCAGATATCCAAGTTCATCTTATTTTGGGGATCATTAATACCTAAGTATTACCTCACTATTTATTGATAGTCCTTTTTTTCCCCATCAAATAGTTTTACTTCTGTTTCAAGAAATGATTTTCTGTGTTTATGAGAGTCTGTGTGTCTTAAATTGTCTACCACTGAACTTTTCTTAACAACATCGCTATGCTGCGTGTTTGAAGAGAGCTTTGATGTGGCCAGAGAGGTCTTCTACTTCAGGAATCTTTGTCGAGTTCAATTCTTTTAGTTCCATTTTCCTCCTATAAATATTTTAGAACAATTTTGACCACGTCTATGAAAACCCTCATTGAACTGTGATATGAATTATTTTGAACTTTAACTTGGAGGTAACTGGGGTGGGGTGAAGGGAATCGAGCATCTACCATACTGAGCCTTCTAATGAAAAATACACAACTCTCCATTTACTTCTGTCTTTGATTTCTTTCTCCAACATCATGTAATTTGATAAATATACATATCTTTTACATGTTTTTAAATTATACATTGGTTTCATTAACTTTGAAGTTACTGTAAGGTAGTATTGTATTTTAAAGTTTTGTTTTCACACGTTTGTTGTGAATGTGATTAATTTTGTGGCAGTTCATATGCTGTGGCCTTGCAAAATTTACTTGGGAGTCAGGAATTTTTAACAGATTTTAACAGAGTCTCTGAAGGTTCATACTCACACACAGGTGAGTCATCTGCAAATAAAAACAAATAGATTTGTGATTCTCCAAACTGTCTACATGTTACTGAAAGAATGATCTTTCTGAAAGTTTGGATTCATCTGGTCAGAGCAGACATTATTGTCACACCCCTGATTATATTTGTTTTATTTTAAAGCATCATATTTTAGCCATTAAGTGTGATATCAGCAGTAGGAATTTTTAATTAAATTGTAATGCTCAGGTAATTTCCAGGCAATGAAGAATTTTTCTTATATATAGATATTAGATATTGTCTAATGTTTTTCACTATCAACTGGTATAATCATATGATTTTTTTCTTTAGCATATTTATATGAAAGGTTACACTTGACTTTTGAATATTAATTTGTGCATGTCATGAATAAATTCTCCTTGGTTATGGTATGTTACTTATGCATTGTTTTATCTGAACTGGTAACTATAAAACAATCCTCTCAAAAATATAATAATATACATCCTATCCAAGCTTATAAATGGGCATTCTCTAAGTTGGCCAATGTTCTAGACCAGTGGTTCTCAAACTGTGGGTTGCAGCTCCTTTGGCAAACTTCTATCTCCAAAACTATTTATATTGCTATTCATAGCAGTAGCAAAATTACAGTTATGAAATAGCAATGGAAATAATTTTATGGTTGGGAGTCACTACAACCTGAGAAACTTTATTAAAGGGTTGCAGCTTTAAGAAGGTTGAGAACCACTGTAATCTAGATGTTATAGGTATATTATATTGCCTTAGGGTTTTCCAGTGAAGTACAGTCAATAGGAAAAGAAGTGTATAGTTTATATGTATACATGTTTATAAATATTTCTTTTTTATTAAGAATTTTTTTTCATTCACTGTACATACCAATCAAAGATTCCCCTCTTCCCTCCGCCCACCCCACAAGCCTCCCCTCCCAACCCATCCCCCACTCCCTCCCACAAGAAGGCAAGGCCTCCCATGGGGAGGCGCATTCAGTAGAGGCAAATCCAAGCCCTTCCCCCTGTCTCAAGGCTGCACGAGGTGTCCCATCATAGGTAGTGGGCTCCAAAAAACCCGCTCATGCACCAGAGATGGATTCTGATCCTACCGCCAGGGGGCCTCCCAAGCAGATCAAGCTACACAACTGTCTCACCATGCAAAAGGCCTAGTCCAGTCCCATGTAGGCTCCACAGCCATTGATCCAACTTTCATGAGTTCCCTCTAGTTTGCTTTGGTTGTCCCTGCACGTTTCCCCATCATGATCCTGACGCACTTGCTCATAGAATCCCTCTTCTCTCTCTTTGACTGGACTCCTGGAGCTCTGTCTAGTGATATTGCTACATATGTGTATGAGTATATGTGTGTGTGTGTGTGTGTGTGTGTGTGTGTGTGTGTGTGTGTGTGTCTGTCTGTCTGTCTGTCTGTACGTATGTGTGTATGAGTTTGTATATGCATGTATGCATTCATGCACACTGTGCCTATAGGTATATATGTGTGGATGTACATGTGGTATGTTCATGCATATGCAGAATATTACATTTTAGAAAGACAGAGAGAGAGAGAGAGAGAGAGAGAGAGAGAGAGAGAGAGAGAGAGACAGACAGACAGACAGAGAGTTCCAGGTACTGGATGAGGTTGTGGGAGTTCCCAACATGAAATTTGCATGGTCAGCCAATTGACTGGAGTTTCCCAGATGATTCTTCAGCAGCTTGAACTCCAAAGACTGTTTGCAGGCACAATCAAGCATGAAATCCCAGTCAGACAGATGGTTTTCTCTGACCACTAAGGAATTAAATTGACTTTGACAAAATAAAGATACTTAGATTACCTCCAATATTTGGAAGCAAAATAAAACATTTTGGGAATCAAATTTTAGGAGGAAACAAATAAAAATAAGGAAATATTTGAAACAAAAGTCAAAAGTCAAATTCAAAATATCAGAATTTGAGAGAGCCTTAATAGTGGTGCTGAGACTCTGGTAAGGAGCTCAGCAATCAGACGCATGTACTGCTCTTACAGAGGAGCCAAGTTTGATTCCCAGAACCCATGTCAGGTAGTTCACAGCAGCTTGCAACCTCAGCTCCAGGGATCTGATGCCTTCTACTCTTGGCATGTGCATTCAGTCATGTGCATAACCTTCCACAAAGATTCACACATTCATGCATAAGCAAAATTAAAAAAGAATTGCATAAAATACTTAGAACAATAATCAATAGTCATGATAGCTCAAGAAATAGAAAACTTCAAGGCTAGTTAAGCCTTTTGTTTACAAAGAAAGGAAATACTAAAGGGATATCAATGAAATGTTAAAAACATAGTGATAAAGAAAACTGAATAGATTAATCATAAAATATAATTGTTAAGATCCTTGGGTAGACAACAGAAGAAATAGGAGAAAATGAAAGATCTCCAAAATAAAGGTTAAGGAAAGCAGAACCCTCAGAGACATTAATTATAGACATTGAAAGAAAACAAAGGGATATATATATATATATATATATATATATATATATATATATATGTAATTCTAAACAGTCTTAGTAAATAAGAAACTCAGAGCCAAAACAGAGTTAAAAGCCCAAGAGATCAGAGTCTTTAGCTTACCACTCACTGCCATCCTTCCCCTGAGAGAGAGACCTTCTTCCTGTGTCCTGTCTTTTTATTGCCTTTCTGTTCTGCCTTCTCATTGGTTCTAAACCCAACCACATGACTTCCTTGTCACTGTCTGTCTATACAGACCTCCAGGTCTCTATGGTTGGTACTGGGATTAAAGGCTCAGGTCACCTTGCTTTGGATGTGTCCTTGACCACAGAGACTCTGCCTGCCATGTGATTGGATTAAGGGCATGTGCTACCACTGCCTGACTCCTGCTTATGGCTCACTGTGACTTCTGATCTCCAGGCAACTTTATTAACATACAAATAAAATCACACTTCAGCACAAATAAAATATCACCATATATATGCAAGTATTCATGGATGAATAAATTCAAAACCTTAGGTAAAATGAAAAAAAAAGAAAAATAAAACTCCTTCAATAACAGAACAACAGCTGGTTCTCTCACTTCCACATGCACAACATAGCTGATGTGCAGGTGCACATTTGTGTGCATGCACACACAGACACATGGACAAAATATCTAAAAAGAAAAAGTAATTTATTCTTTTAAAATTTCATGGCATAAATATGCCATGTTTTCTTCATCTGTTCCTCTGCTGGTAGATAACCCATGGTAGATAATCAGGGTGGGTACACATCTTGGCTATTGTGATGACTACCATGGTAGCCATGGATGCACAAGTATTTATATGGTTCACTGAACTCTTACAGTTCTTTAGTATAAACCCAGGAATGGCACAGCTGGATCATATGGCAGTTACACTTTTAGTTTTCTAAGGAACCTTCAAGCTGAATTACATAGTGGCTGCCTCCATTTCTATTCCCATAAGCAGTCATAGAAGTTCACTTTCCCAACATCCTTGTCAGGATTTGTTATGATTTGGTTTCTTGATCAGAACCACCCTGGCTTGGATGAGATAGAATTTTAATTAACATTTCCCAGAATGCTAAACATTTTCAAATATGTTTTGGTCATCTGTATTTTTCTTTTGAGAACTGTCTATTTGTTTCATTAGTCTACTTACTGATTGGGTGATTTTTTTTCTCTTATATTGGATTTGGGAGTTCTTTATAGCTTTTGTTAGATGAATAGTTGGCTAAGATTTCCCCCTCACTCTATAGGCTATAGCTTCTTTCTGCAGTTTGTTCACTTTTTTTGTGCAATCCTCTTTCCCATTTTTGGAATCATTTTCTGTGCTATCAGAGTCAGTTTCAGAAAGTTCTTGCCTGGGCTAGTACCACTAAGCATTTTTTCCTGTTTTTCTATGTCAATTTCAAAGAAAGATTTTATGTTAAGATGAGATCTTTGAACAATTTTGAATGTCTTTTTTTTCCAGTTTGTGTTTTTGACATCTTTGTAAAAGACAAGGTGGCTGTAGCTTTGTGGATTTATTTCTGCATCAGTGATTCTATTCCATTGATGTTTGTATCTGCTTCATGTCAGTGCTACAGTTTTGCTTGTTTGGCTCTGTAGTGTAATTTGAGATCAGGCATTGAGATACTTACAGGGATGATCTTCCTACATGAGACTGCTTTTTCTATTTGATATGTTTTGCACTTCTGTCTGAATTTTAGGATTTTATCTGTGAAGAGTGACATAGTAATTCTGCTGCAGATCACATGGACTCTTCAGAACATTTTGATAATACAGAACTTTCCATGATGTAATTCAGCCAATCAATGTGAGGCAGGCAAGCATAGAGAAAAATCTTAATAATCTAGGACTCCACATGATTTAGGCTGTGCACTATTAATTAATAATTAACTATGCAAATTAATTAATTTTGCAGCCTGAGGCCCTTATTTTCAAGTACTATGAACACACCCCATATCTAAATACTGTACGTAGCAAACTGCTAGCAAGCCAGAACCCCACCTATATCAAGCTGTGTAAACACTCCTTTCTGCACAATGGGATAAGTTTCTTTCTCCTCTTAACAACCATTTAACATAGACAGATCTTATGCAATCATACTCCTGTTGTATCTGAATACACAGTATAGAAAAGCTTATCCAGCCTGAAATAGTTTGGTGTGCATTTATAAGGCAAGTTCTGTCTTCAAAGTAACCTTTTAGGGAAAATCATCTATTTACCATCTTATGCTTATGTACAAATGGGAATATAGATGACTAAAATCAGGTGTATTATGTGAAGAGATATGCACAGTTGAAAACTGGTCATATAAATTAATGTCAATCAAAATAGAAAGCCCCCCCACTGTGCCCCTTTACAGGCAAATTCCTCTTCCTCCTGAACCTCATAAAAGGGATTCATAAGTAATAACTTATGCCTATATGTGCCTTCACTCATGTGACCCATTGTCAACATACACAGTATATTCCTCTCTACTTGTACTACTGTTATGCTTTTAATAATATTTCCTTGATACTCTGGAAATCTGTGTGTGTTTATTTCAATGGTTTGCATGAAATGCCAACTTGGAAAGACCCAATCCAGATCCTGACCAACAATGACAGAGGAGAATGAGAAGTTGTTCTTCAATTCTTTCTTCAGTGCCTAGAAAAGTTTTCATTCTAATGAGTTTCCCAACCTTAATTGTGTGTATTCTTGTGTATTTTATAATTTTTTTGGCGGAATATTAAGTGAGATTTCTTTCGGAGTTTTTCGGTAGATTCATTGTTGGAGTATAGGAAAGACACTAGCTTGTATGGATTTGTATCCCTCTACATCAATGAACGTGTTTAACAGATCTAATAATTTTCTGGTGGATAATTAAGGATCTCAAGTACAGGATATCGTCTTCACACAGGAATGATTTGATTCCTTCCTATTTGTACATCTTTTATTTCTCTATCTTGTATTGTTGCTCCATCTAATTCCTTGAGGACTGTATTGACTAATAACATAGAGACTGGGCATACTTATTTTGTTCCTGGTTTTAGAAGAAAATCATTCAGTTTTTCTTCATTTAGGGTATAATGATTATAGATTTTGTTGTATAAAGCCTTTAATATGTTTTGGGTTACTTCTTCTGACCTTCATTTCTTCAGTGTCTTTACCATGAAATGAAGTTGGACTTTCTCAAAGACCTTTTATCTGTCCATCAAGAAGGTTATAAAATTTCTTTCCTTATCTCTATGTGTCTTTATTATATTTATTGATTTGCATTTGTATCCCAGTAATGAAATCTACAAAGCTCACTAATAGATCAGGAATGCCCATAAAACAGAAAATGGCAAAGTGTATGTAGAGTGCTATGAAGTTAAACTTTTGTCTTGGGAAAAATGTAGATGTCATGAATTTGTATGTTACTCTGCAGGAGGGTGCTGTTGACCTCACTCTCAGTATAATCTCTAGTATATACACTACCAGAGCTGGACACTGTTATCTACCTTTTAAAAAGCTTGATTTGTAACTGGTAACTTTCAGTTAAGGACTACTCCACTCAAAGACAGATTCACTGGCAAATTCCATTTACTGGGGAAAAAATAAAATGAAAATACACACACAAAAAAACTGTAAAACATGGCAAGTATGGACACTTTTCTATTTTACTGTGAGACCAATTTTGTCTTAGAGCAAAAAATGACAAAAAAAGCCTTGTAAGCACTATAGATTATCCCTTATGAATATAGCTGTAAATATCCTTAGCATAAGTTTTAGCAGCATATCACATTTACCCAAATAGGAGTGATACAGAAATTTAAAGCAGATTTAGTATTGCTAAAATCAGCCAAAGAATAATAAAATAGTACTGGTGTAAAAACACACAGGTCCAAGTAATAGCATAGTACAGAAACAAATCCATGCATTTGTAGTCCTCTAGTGTTTGAGTTTTCTAGTATAATGAAGACAGAATACTTTCTTTGATAAATGGTGGTAGAAAATTTTGGTAGAAAAAAATGGATTATCTCAGCACCATGTATAGAAATGAATTCAAATTCTATGAAAAGTTCAGATATAAGGCCTAAAACTTCAAAATTATTAGAAAAATGTACAGCACAAACCTCCTTAACTTTGTTCTTGGCAACAACTTCGTCAATATAAAGTTAAAATTGTAGGCAATGAAGAGAAAAATAAAGTAAGGTTCATATCAAACAGAAATCTTCAATACAGAAGAGAAACTATCTTCAGAGAGAAAAATAATCATAGAAATTGGAAAATAATTTTACAAAAATTATGTATATGATAATAGGTTTACACTCAGCCTGTATATCAAATGTATGCTGCTCAATTAAGAAAATCTGATTTAAAAGCAGGCAAAGTGCTTGAGTAACACTTCTAATAAAAAGGTGTACATATCACTATAAAACATATAAAAAGATGCACGATATAAGCTGTCTTCAGGGGAATACAGCTCAGACTTAGAAGAATTTATTGCTTTGTTCTTGCTCTGATTTCTATAACTAGAAACAAGGTATCAGTAACTGGAGAGATGGCTCATTGGTTAAGAACACATCCTGATGTTATCTGAATTTGGTTTGCCTCCCAGAATGGAAGTACTGCTTCCATGATGATCTGTAACTCAAGTTTCAAGGTCCAGAGGATCCTTTTCTGACCTCTGCAGACCTTATTCTCCTTAACTCTAATGTAGAAAACCAAGTCAGTATTCACTGTTCACTGACTTATGATGGAGGGAGGAAACACAAGATGAGTCAGCCTCTGTAAATAAGGAACTCCCAACCATTTTGACATGGTTGAAAATGGAAGACTACATGATTACACTCACCCTATAGAGAATCTAAAACAGACTCATAAAAACCAAGAGCAGGATGCAGACCGTAACGGGTGGGCAGAAGGAAAAGACTTTAATCAAGGTTCACACTGGATCATTTGTGCGAGGTAAGTAAGTTCTGAACATTTAAGGGACATTTCCATGATGATCTATAGTGAGACATTTTAGATGTTAGTTTTACCAAGAAAATAGATTTTATGCCAGGCGATGGTGGCGCACGCCTTTAATCCCAGCACTTGGGAGGCAGAGGCAGGTGGACCTCTGTGAGTTCGAGGCCAGCCTGGTCTACAGAGTGAGTTCCAGGAAAGGCACAAAGCTACACAGAGAAACCCTGTCTCGAAAAAAACAAAAAACAAAAATGAAAAAAAAAGAGAATTGATTTTAGTATTCTTATCACACACTAAACAAAAACAGGAAAGGGAGTGGGAGTTAGGTGAGGTAACGGATAGGCTTGATTCATTTTACAATGTCTCCATTTTCAAAACCATCAAATTTACATCATAAATATATGTGACTTGTATTTTCCAGTTGCACCCCAATAAGCTGAGAAACTAAAGATAATATATTAAGAAAGCAGTCATCCTGTGTGTTCCAAACTATAAACATCCAAAAAAAAAGAGGAGGAAGAGGAGGAGTAGCAACCCAGGGAACAGGAAGAGGAGAAGTGGGAGGAGGAGGGTGCACAGGAGGAAGATCACTTAAGAATTTGAGAAAAGATATGGAAATTTTCAGCATTCATTTATAATTTAAAAACAAAAAGTAAATTGAAATTTCAAAAATGTGAGAATATAAGCATACTTCCTAAATCTAAGAGAAACTACTTACAAATACCCATTGTTAGTAGTACACTTGATGATAAAATAGTTAATGCTTTCCTGTAGAAATCAGAAACATGTCTACTTTCATGACTCTGTAAAAAAAAGTTGCATTGTAGGTATTAGCTAGTGTAAAATAGAGGAGGGATAAGTGGAACCCAGGCAGGAAAGGGACAATTCGGTTTTTCTTCCTGCACAGATGGCATGGTCTCCTATGGATATAATCCTATATCCTACAGACATGCTATTAAAACTGAATGAACAGGCCATCAGTCCACTGACATTCTAAACAAGAATGTCTCCAGTTCCATGTAAGTACTATTGATGAAGATCCCACTCTTCTTCAGGATTAAGTCACATTCATCTGTATACAGATACATGTATATCTTTCCATGCTCAGCTGTCATGCTGAACCCCACAAACATGCACGATCTCTATATGTTAATAAAAACAAAATTAATTTTCACTTTGGACAATTCGTCTTCAAAGGGTGGTTTTTTTATTATATCACCAAATGATAGACAATCCATATTTTGACATACAGTGTTGATTCTCAGCCATTAGCACAAGACTAGGTGAGCACTCATTTATGTTGCAAAGGCTTCACTAATTTTGACTCTAGACACCTTGTAGCCTGCTTTCTCTACTCTCTTTGGGGCAGGTCCACTGTCTTTTATTGTTCCTCTCTAGATCTTAACACTACAAATGCAAATGTCCCTGGGATTAGTACATGAATTTTTCCAGAATTGTATCAACATTCTATCCTCAGATAATCATGTCCACTTTTATACTGATTCTTTTTTTTTTGATGTCTCAATTTTTTTCTTTTTTTTATTAAGAAGCTTTCTACTCACTCCACATACCACCCACAGATCCGCCCTCCTCCCTCCTTTCATCCCTCAGCCCTCTCTCCCAAGCCACCCCACATCCCCACATCCCCCAAATCAAGGTCTCCCATGGGGAGTTAGAAGAGCCAGGCACACTGAGCCTAGGCAGGTCCAAGCCCCTTCCCACTGCATCAAGGCTGTGCAAGGCATCACACCAAAGGCACCAGATTCCCAGAAGCCTGCCCATGCACCAGGGACAGATCCCGATGCCCCTGCCTGGGTGTCCCCCAAACAGTTCAAGCCAAGCAACCAGTCCACAGTTCATGGGCTTCCACTAGTGTGGCTGGTCATCTCTGCATGTCCTTCCATCATGATCTCAACATCCCTCGCCTATAGAATCCCTCCTCTCTCTCATCAATTGGATTCCCAGAGCTCAGCCTGGTGCCTGGCCATCTCTGCATCTGCCTCCATCAGTCACTGGACCAAGACTCTGTGATGACAGCTACGTTATTCGTTAGACCGATCACCAGAGTAGACCAGTCCAGGCACCCTCTGGACCACTGCCAGCAGACCAAGGTGGGGTTTCCTGTTCTGGATTCCTGAGAGCTTCCCCAGCATCCTGCCTCTTCCTATTCCCATGATGTCCTCATCTATCATGGTATCTCCCTCCCTGACCTCCCACTCTGTCCCTGTTCCATATAGGGTCGCCTTTATGGCCACCTTCTGTTGGTGAACCTGTTGTAGAAGATATTTAAGCAAGAAAAGGATTAGTCAAAATTTCAATCTCAAGGATATGGATGGGACCCTAGTCATATTTATATGAAATGTGCCAATCGAAGTCTCTGGTGATGTATAATCAATCTTGTAGGGGGTGAGGCAACTGCTTAATATCTAGGGTCACTTGCCAGTGATGACATGACCTTTACTAATACCACAGTAGCAGGGCAAATCATACATTTTACCCCTCTGAAGCTTCTTCCTTGTCCAAAGTCTCTTGGTCTGTTGCCAGACGCACATCTTTGGAGGATATCCATATCAGTGTGGTGGTATTCTGGGGAAAAAATGCAAGCATACCCTCTCCCTCAGGGTTAACATATGGTCCTTGGCCTGTGAGCATCTCAAGAGAAACAGTGATGTTGTACTGTATATTAAAATGAGCCTGAGCCTCAGCCTGGTCATCATAGGCAGCTCGCCAATTAAGGAAGACCGCAGGCTCCAACACAGCCTTCATCAAATGGTGCCAGTCATAGTTAGTCTGTAAATGTATTGCCCATTGCCATAGGACTTGCTCAAAATGTGGTGAGTCAGGACCTGATTCATTAGCAGCCTTACGGACCAAAGACAGGTCTGCAAGAGGGGTAGGTATCCATGGCTGGTAGGCCGCATTGGGACCCACATTAACTGGAAATGCCATGGTGGGCGTGTGCAGCACCATAGGTGGAATAGGTTGGGAGGTATGCAGAGCAGCTGTCTCGGCAGGCAGACATCCAGGCAAATCACTCTGTGGATACTGCAGTGAGGGGGTAGCTGCTCGAGGTATGGGGGGAACAGAGAGTGGGGCTGCCAGTGTAGGCTTAGATGCTGCTGCAAGCATTTCCTCTCTCTTTCCATCCCTTTCCTTCACTTTACGCCTATTCTCGTGCCTCTCCTTGCCAGCAGAGGCAGAGGAAATATTAGTCATGGATCCAATGAAGGCAAAGTTGGTGTTACATTGCTTCTGACAGTGTTTGTTGTGGGCCTTAATGACCTCCTCAGTAGAGGATGACTTTAGGCCAGCAATTATAGTCAACAAAATGGGTATAAAAAACAACTAGAGGGTTACTCCTGAGGCCACTTCCTTTTTTCTGGTCAGGAACAGAACTCTCATCCAAAGATCAGGTTCCCATATGTTCTCAGATGAGTTCTATGGAGCAAGCTCCACAGCCTCCACCCACAACCTTTCTAGTTCCGATGTTGTATTCCAGAGCCCCTGGCTGGTTAGGAGGGACTTAAGGGCTCCAATAGGGGCCTCTTTACGGTGAGGGAGGAAATTTCCCATAGTGTTAGAAGGTAGGATAAGCAACAGTGACTGTAGCTCTGTTTCCTGAGGGTCCAGTCCTTATATGGAAACACCAGGCAAGTCTGAACAAAAGTATGTGGCCACCCTACTGTACAGCCAGATTCACAAACAAGACAAACAGAAAGAAGAAAGTGGGGGTCCCAATATTTACCTGCTGAAGGGACCAAATTTACACAACCAACATAGAGAGGCCTACTCACCAAAATATACAGCTCAAGAGGACTGCTCAACCAGTGCCCCACATGAGTAAAGGGAGACAAACAGACCCTGTTCAAGTACCCAATTTCCCAGGTTTCAGCACCAGATAAAGCAGGGTCCTTGCTGTTGTTCCCTTTGGGGGTGGGAGCCAAGTAGGCCCAGAGTCAAGGGCACACAGACTCCAGGAGAGTGTCAAAAGAACAAGCTCAGTTTATTCAGTTAGAGGCAAGCCTTATATACCCTCTACCCCTCCCTGGGGGGAGGTCTGATGAATATGCATCAGCTGGTGTGACATAGCTGTCTCTCATTGGTCCAGGTCATCTGCAGATCATGTTTCAGCTGCTGTTGCTAAGGCCCTTAGGCAGACCCAGGCTGGCTCTCAGAAAGTATCTTTTCTACTTGGCTGGGCCTCAAGCCTGCTAGGGATGAGTCTTCCCACATATCTGCCCTTTTTATTATTTTATAGGATATGCTCAGTGGGAGCTAGGGTGCATTGCCCTAACCTTGTTGACCCCACCTCAGGACTGTGCCTATCTTAGATTCGCCTGCCAAACAAGCTTGTATCCATCATTGACTACCAACCCTCAAAGAGCATCAATCCTGGATAGCTTCTCAATTTCAAGAGGTCCCATTTATTAATTGTTTCTCTCAGTGTCTGTGCTACTGGTATTATATTTAGGAAGTGGTCTCCTGTGCCAATGCGTTCCAGACTACTTCCTACTTTCTCTTCTATCATGTTCAGTGTAACTGGATTTATGTTGAGGTCTTTGACCCACTTGGACTTGAGTTTTGTGCATGG